>JAQFZU010000048.1:0-74242 GCA_034696185.1 Henia vesuviana
ACATGTCACCTGAAGAAAATGTTGCAGATCCTGAACTGTGGGAACTAATGCCATCGTTGATGTTAATTGAATGTATTGGTTATGAAATGTACTATATAGAGAAATCAGCATAGAGAAATTTGTATGTGTCACGTGATTCACAGGTGTGGATTCCAAGTCAATGAGTCACTTTTAGCCAATCGCAGATGAAGAAAGTGACTCATCGAAACATGTGATTAACTATACGGCCGATCATTGGCTATTTAAATTATCCTATAATCCTAGTTATATTAGCTATGAATCAGTTTGTGCTATTAATACTCAGAATTTTAATTTAGTCATTGCATACTTTAATTCGTGATAAAATTAATTTTGATTTAACAGGATGAATAACTATCTGTTATATTAATGACTAATACTGTTACTAAGTTTTTAATCATTACATATTGTCATTTTGACAACATTTCATTTGCGCGAAATCGCGCACGAGTAAAACCATCGCAAAGTTGCGATTGGGCAGTTGATTTTTACAACAGCTGCCCAATCACAGCTTTGCGATGGTTTTATTCGCGCGCAATTCAGTGCACATGTAAACCCACCTTAAAACCTGCTCTGGAGTTAGGCGACCGGTCCGTTTCTATTGATCATGCCTTATATAAACATTGCTTGAACTCGCAAATTTTTGCCACCAGAAGCGCGGATATCGTGGCAGTCCTGAGAGCGATTGACAAAAAAAAGTGTTTTTTTATTCAACTTTTGTCATATACGCTCAATCTCGTCAAACCTAGCCCCCCCCCCCCCAAGTATTCAATGAGGAGTGAACTGAGCATAGGCATCAGTCACCAAGTTTGGAAAAAGACCAAAAGACCCTTGTACTACATTTACAAGCGTAGAATATTTTGAGTGAGTTGAAATATTCTACAACAATGCTTGCATGTAAACAATGCAGCATGGGAATATTTCTGATGAGAATATTCCATTCGTAGTAAATTGAATATTTCGACTCACTCGAAATATTTCTATTGCGCATGCACAAATTCAATTGTTGCATTTTTTTTCAACTGTTAAACAATTGAAAATTATCATGTGACTGAAATAATCCCGCATGTAAATTCGATAGGCTTTTGTATTATTTCAGTCTGGAATATTCTTCTGCATGGAATATTCTATGCATGTAAACGTGGTATTAGTCAACCGGCCACAGGGCAGAAGTCTCGTCGAGCAGTCCATCATGCAACCTGATGTAAAGTATTTGGAATATAATAGTCCTAAAAATATATAAGACTATTAAGGTTTAGAGATTTTAACAATAAGTTCGGTGAAGACCTAATAATAAAGTTGTATTATGACTCGTGCAAGGAATATACTACAGTAATAATTGTAAGTAAAGTACACATTGTAAGTTAGTTGTTGCTCGACTTCGGTCGAGTAAACAGCTCGCTCTTACTTAAGAGAAATAAAGGCCGTGTTCTTTTAACTAAATTCATATGTTTATTACAACAAACAGAACATTGGCGACGAGGGTTTAAAAAAAAAGAAAAAAAAATGATTCATTTCTTTTTTCTCCTCCCTTATTATATAAATTAAAAGAGTCCCTTGGGCAGTAATACTTGGACCTGGTGGCTTGACCGCTGGTCTGGTAATCAGACCTGGTTATTCTTAGGTATAAAATTAAGGACTAATTAATTGTTATGGTAGGACAGGCGTACTGGACAAGCCAGTTTCGCGTTGGATAAAATCCACCTCTCATTTTAACTAATATTAACCATGTGCTGGAAGGTTCAGTCACTTAGCAGGACCAAACAGTCTTTGAGGAAATATTAGGGTATTAACCACATTAAAAAAAAAAAAAAAAAAGATATTGTATATAAATTATATGTATTCTGTATAAATAAATGTAGATTGGCCAACTCGGTTACTTAGAATGGCTTTTTATTTTGGTCAGTTGCCAACCTTTTTGGGTAATACTGCTCATGAATGGGAATTGTATATTGAACAGTTCCAACATTTTTGTACTTATAATGCTATAAAAGATGATGAAAAAATGTAAAGCTTACTATTAACATTTGTGAGTTCTAAGATTTATAATTTAATTTATACATTGGCGTATCCTAAAGCTCCAGGTAAATTGACCTTTACAGAGGCAGTAAGTTTAATACACGGTTATTTTCAACTTTTTTCAAAGCCACTAGCATTTAGATATCAATTAGGGGAAAGATTAAGGCAACCAGGTGAAGCAGTTAATGCTTATGTAGCAGCATTGAAATCTTTAGCCCAGCAATGTGAATTTGATAATGCAGGATTTAGTAATGCGGTTAGAGATCAATTAATAAGGGGTATAAATAATAAAGATTTAAGAATTAAATTATTAGATAAAAAAGATGCTACATTGAGTGAAGCAATAGAAATTTGTCAGTCTGCAGAGTTGGCTTCTGCAGGAGACCAAGTAATGTCAAGAATAGAAAAAGGTGTAAAATTTGAGTTAAAACCACTAGCAGTAGATTCTACCCCATTACAGGTAATAGAAGTTGCAGGAACTTCAACAAATAGGTTTACAGGTAATCGTCCAGTGGATAGGGCTAATGATACCCAAATGAGGAATGTTAATAGGAATATTAATAGAAATGTATGGGGGTTTGAAAATAATAATTTTATAGGAATTAGAAGTAGAGATATTCAGAGAGTAAGTTGTCCAGTTTGTGGACTAAATCATTTAGGAATTTGTAGGTATAAAAATGTAACTTGTTATAGTTGTGGAAAAATTGGTCATTTAGCTAGAGTATGTAGAAACAAGCAACAATATAGAAATCAAACTACACCTCCTAGGATGGTTAATAAAGTTAGAACAAAATTTCAGCAGAAGAGAGTACCAATGCAGTATTTGCAAACTAATGATGAATTAGAAGATATACCTATTTTGCAAGTTAGGTCAGGTTCTTTTAAATATCCACCATTATACCAATTAGTCATAATTAATGGAAAAGAAATAATGTTTCAAATTGATACCGGTTCAGAGGTGTCAGCAGTAAGTGAGATAATGGTTCATGCAATATGGCATGTTAAGAATTTAACAATAGAACCTGCATTTCATAGATTAGTTAGTTATGATGGTAATGTAATTAAAGTTTTAGGTCAAATAATGGTAGAAATAAAAGTTAATGACATTGTCAAAGTAGTAAAGTTTTTAGTGACAAAAGGAAATGGATCTTGTTTGTTAGGACGAGATATTATTCAAGAATTTAATTTATTTAGTCAAAGATTACCTGTAAATAATGTGAATATATTAGAAAATGAAGTCAATGAAAGTGTATATAATACAGATTTAACTATATTGTTAGATAAATATAATATTTTATTTAAGGAAGACCTGGGTACATATAATGGCCCAGTGGTCAAATTATACATAAAACTCGTTTTTTTTTTGGTTGTATGAGTCAGATATTAGTAACGGTTTAAAATCTGAAAAGGAGAAGTGTAAAGTATTTGGAATATAATAGTCCTAAAAATATATAAGACTATTAAGGTTTAGAGATTTTAACAATAAGTTCGGTTAAGACCTAATAATAAAGTTGTATTATGACTCGTGCAAAGAATATACTAAAGTAATAATTGTAAGTAAAGCACACATTGTAAGTTAGTTGTTGCTCGCTCTTACTTAAGAGAAATAAAGGCCGTGTTCTCTTAACTAAATTCATGTTTATTACAACAAACAGAACAGTTTTAGTTTAGATATTGACTTACCAATGTAATGTTTTTATCTATGCCTCTAATAATTGCTCGTTCGCACGATTTGCAGCCGCCTTCGCCCACAAAGTTATCGGGACCGGTGCATCCTTCGGCGCAGTTCACGTCACAAGGCAAACACCGACCGTCACCGTTGTATTTGAGCGCGGGACACTCGTTTAAACAGTTTGGTCCGTGAATTACGTGTTTGCATTTGGTGCAGTTTGCAGGGCCCTTAAAAAACACACAATTTGATATAATTTTTTTAAAAAAATATTAAATATTATCTACCGGTCCAGTGCAAGTTTGTTCGCATTCTTCGTGGCAATGTCCGCATAATTTATTCCCAGAATCGTAGAGACTGTAATGAAAGTTGTAACAATGTTAAAAAATTAAGTTGTTTTGATTAGTCAATATCTACTTGAATTCATACCCGAGTGATAAGTCGCAACTTTCGATGCAAGTATCACCGAGTTTGTAATTTGCGCACGATAAACATTCGTTTGCACCGATTCCCCAACATCCTTCTTTGGAACATTGAGGATGGCAAATTAAATTCAAAGCACCTTAAAAATTACAAAAAATTAAAATTAAGATGATTTTTAATAATTTAAATCTTACGGCATTCATTCAATGGTTTATTGCTTTGGAGCAAAATGGCTTGTTCGATTTTCATTAATTTCCTCCAATTAATTTCCTCGGCAAAACACAATTCTTTATTTTCTATTATAGCCACGGATCCCGATCTTATGTATTCTAAAGAACGTAAATCCAAAGACTGCAACGTCGTTTTAACGATGTACAATGCAGAAAAATACCTGAAATTCAATTTTTAAACACCATTTAATAAACTTATTAAACAACGAATTGATTAAAACTACTCACTCGGTCAATTCCCTTCCTCCGATAACCCTCAAATTCCTAAAATAAGACAAATTTCTGAAGTTAGGATGCGAAGCTTGAATATTGATGTATCCCGTAACTTCTTTCAAAGTACTAAAAACTTCTAATCTATCGGGATGCATTTTATTAAACCGCGGGCCGAATGTAAAACTAAAAAAAAAAATTTAATTCGAACAAATTTTTCAAACACAGAAACATTTAGATAATTACTTTGGATAAATATGTTGAAATCCTTGAAACGAAGATTCCAATATCATCAAAGAGCCTTCGATAATGGTACAATCTTGGTACGAGTCAATATTCCCCGAATGAACAGCTTGATCAAGAGCTTTACAAGCTAAAATAATATTTGATTCGTTAATTATTTTTATTATTATCAGTATTAAATAAATTTAATTTTTTACTTTTCGGACACGGTCCGTCGCACGGTTTGCACTCGCCATTTACCGGCTTCTTATTCACCGGACACGCTCGAACACACGCTCCATTATCTTTTAATAAATGTTCTACGTAATAAAAAAAATGTAATTAATATCCAATCATCAGAAACAATTCGAAGAATTCCATCAATTTACCGCGCTCCAATTTTCGAAAAGAATGTAAAGTATTGAAAAATCCATAATTACGAGATAATTAAATTTAATAACAATAAATTTACCTGGACAATCTTTTACGCAAGTAGCTCCATAGGCATATTTCCCATCCGGGTTCGCTTCCCACGAATAAGTAATGGGGTTGTATTTGACCATTTGTGGACATTCTTGTTTACATACGCCTTCGTCGTAGAAATTACGGCAAGCCTATTGCATAATTAAAGAGATAAATAGTGACTCTGTATTCTAATAATAATAAAACATACAAGACAGTCGTTTTGTTTAGGCCCAGTGCATCCGCCAGCGCAAAACAAATGACAACATTCCCTGGGTCTGTTTCCAAAACATCGTCCTTGATGACATTGGGGGGAACAGTTGACTTTGCTGAATTTTTGGCAATTTTCGGATCCTTCTCCCCAACAACCTTCTTGACATATTGGATCACACGGGGGGCCTGGAATTACGAGTTTTATTTCGTCTGGTTATAACTAGTTTTAATAAACGAGTTTTAATGCTTTTTTACATTCTCTCTCCGGTTCCGTGAAGTTGTACACATAAACGTGTTTGGAGTGAAGTCCCGTTAATATCTCATCCCAACGGATGGTTTTCATGTGACACAAGTTGAAATTGTTGAATAAACCAACGTTTCCAGTTAAAATATCTACTCGAAAAAAATTTTTTTTAATGAATAAAAGATGTCGCATGCGATTCCCTACCTCGCAATGCTGGCATTTCCAAGTTGTGCATCTTACTAAGTGTGACCATCAATGCAAATTCCTCTTCGTGGACACTTAATTTAAATAAAGTTCGCCCACGGATTATCTGCAGACTCGGTAAAACGATCCTCTTGACATCGACGTGCGATATTAAAACATATCCCGTCACTTCACGAATGTGTTTGAGGAAAGATAAATCCAAAGTTTCATCCTTTAAAAAAAAAAAAAAAAAAATTCACAAAATTAAAAAATCATCTTCGATCGTTTATTTCCAATTTATTTACCTGCAGCCATGTTAATTCCAAATTACCATCGACATAAGTGCAGTTTGTATACCTATCCCGCAAATTTCGATAATGATGTTCACGATTGGACGGTACGGACATTCGGCCATTGGTACCGATACAAACTACAAATAAAATACATTTTAGGCCCTAATTTCATAATTTTCTTTCTATCAACTTGGCTGACCATATAAGATTACATAAGGTGGGTTTGCTCATGGAAGAATTCCAGGAAAGAATTAATGATTGGAAAGAGGTTAAAGCATTGCAAAACTTCTAGGAAATAATAAAATTTTGTGGTTTTTAAATTGTGGTATTTATTTATCAGGGCTGGACTTTCTTTCACCTGTTTTTCGACAAATGAATAGTAGTAAACCCTCACCTGTTCTTTTAGGAGCCTGGGAAGGTAAGTAAAAGAATAGGTAAAGTTCTTTCTTTCCCCCCTCCATGACAGAGGGTCAAGGAAGGGACAGGTATATAATTTTTACCTGAAGATAGACGTAGACGAGTTCAAAGAAAAGGGGGTTCAACGAAGACGCAGTACCAAATCATTATTATTATTTCAAAAAGTGGAAATAATAAAATAATAACATTCAAAACTCACGATTTTTTTTTTTTAATTTAAAAAAAAAAAACCAGACTAATAAAAAGTATTTAAAAAAAAGAATTTTTATTGTTGTATATAAAACTTGGTTAAAATAAAATGATGGCCGATGAGACCACATTCCTTATTACGCCTATCATTAGTCCTAATTTCAACGAAGCCAAGCGCAACGTCGTGGTTAGACATTATTGTAACATTGCTCATCGCAACCAGTTTAATCGCAGGGCCTCGGGTTAAAGGGGAAAAAAATAAAGAAAAATATGAACAAGTATAAATCACAGGCCTCCTTGCATAGTATTATACCTTGACCTCATACAATTTTATTCCGATAAATACCTGACACATGTATTTTTTTTTTTTTAAATTTCACCCTTAAATACTTAGAAAATGACTGTTTTATCGTTCAGAGATAACTAAAATTAATCATACCATTTGAGAGAAAAAAAATATCAGTAAAGTAAATTTATCGACTTTTAAAAATTACAACACTTGGAAAAAAGTAATTACGAAATTATAAAAAAAAAATTTAATTAAAAAAAAATTTTTTTTTAAATATTTTCAAACGAATTTCTAAGGTCAATAATAGTTTGCCTTGTATTTTATACTTGTCCTGAATTTGAAAATAAAAAAAAGAAGAAAATAATGCGTGTCTAATGATTTTTAATTAGTTTTTCCTTATCAGTCAACGTTTAATTGAGTCGTTTTAACCTTGAAAAAAATCCTATTTTGAACTATTCCACACCCAAAAATAAACAAATTTATGTAAATAGAATAAAATAAAAAAATAAAAAAGAAACTAACTCCTTCCTCCTTTGCCAAATTCAAGTTCCTTTTCACGTTTAGCGCCGTAACATCCCGGCATCCAAAAAGTGACGTAGATGAGCGCGCAGCATCCAATCAAAACCAACCATCTCGAATGGCCGTGCAAGTCACGATCAAAGTCCCATGCGGTCATGACCGCACCTGCTGATTTATATACAATATTTACACTTGATTCGCGATGACCACTGCAGCAATAACCACGATCGGTTATCTCGTCTTTAATTGACGTTCCCGCATCTCCTTTGTTTAGATCCCGTACAAGATGGCCGCCTTGATTACCAATTGGCTCGAATAAACACTTTTTCCACGATTCTTCGCGGCCATCTTGCCTATTGTTCACTATCGTTTGTGTTATGTTGAACCCTACATATTTACATTCTTATTTAATTCATTGATACAATAAAACACTCAAAACTGCAAACTTCATTCGAAAAAAAAACAATCTTGCAACATTGTAAAATAACTTTAAAAACTCGTAAAAAAAAAGTGATAAATTATAAACAAAAAAAAAACATTCACGTCAAACAATTCTTAGTTTGGAGTGATTGTTAACTCCCAAACTCCTCCCACGAGAAAAATGGTTGAGTAGGCCGAACCAAACGTTATTTTCAAACTCAATTGGTTGAGTGACACGAATAAACTCAAAGCGTAAAATTCTTAGCTTTCAATTCGCAACACTAATCATCAATCGTTTTGGTAACGAGAAAATTAAATTGAAAACATTTTCCAGTTAAAATGATGTGTAGCGCACATTTTTCCATCCATTTCCTGGTATGTCCTTGCTTGGTCACATCAAGGATAAATAAAAACGGGTCACAGGTTTGTACACCTGCGCATACCACCCACACATCTGACACACCCCTGGTTTTTTAGCATGCAAAAATACACAACTCAGTATTACCAATTGTATTTATAGGCCAAATCTAATGGCAAATGTCAATTTAACCATTATTTTGTATTCACTGTAAAGATAATTAGAAAATTACATTGAAAAAATATCATTGCAACTTATATATTCATTGTTTTACACTGTAATTTGAGTGTGAAATAGCACACTGAAATAGGACTTTTCTAGATCTGGTGGCAGTTGATTAAGGACTGTGAAAGGTCAGACAAGTTAAATAAACACTTAAATAAGCCTTTTTTATATTTATTTAGTTGTTTAGTAGAAGGTTTCATACAAGACTTGAATAGTGATTTAGTTTTCTAAAGAAATTTGTGTATGGACAAAAGACTAAGTAGCAGATGTTGTTGGTATGGATCTAAGTGAATGGTTGAAAGAAATAGAATTTTTATAGGTTTTAATGACAGATGGCAGTCGAATTTTTGTTGTGAAATGAAAGTAAAGCTCAGGCTAATGCCCTTCACTAATAACAGATTGGGGTCTCTGTCTGCAGGGTATATAAACAAGATTCTATATAAATTGAGAGTCACTCTGTTTGCCCAAATGCAGTTTTCGTATTTATGACGTCGCAGATATGTATGAGGTGAATGAATTTCGGCATTTTGATGCTATAAAACAAGTTGTAAATTGGATAATTGATATTTTCATGTTTTATGACTCATTTTTGTATTATGTGACTTTTTATTTTAAAGAAAAAATTTTTTTTAATTTTTAATTTTTCCTTTTTTATTTTTTAATAAAAGGTCACATTCCTAAGTGTACAAAGCGAGTTTAGCAGATTATCTTTGACTTAAAAATAAAACTCGATGATTTATCGTTTCATCTTGGCTTTTTGAGTGTGAAATATAAATTATGTTGAAAAGATTTAAGTTAAAAATTAACTTTTTATATTTTATTCTAGTTAATTTCTAAATCTCGTTTTACGTTTTAAGTCAATTAAAAAGCAATTAGGCTTAGACTTGTTAAGGTAAAGTAGTAAATCTAAAAATCGATACTTTTATTTTTTTTTTTTTCAAAGAGGATAGGAAAAACAAATACATTATTATTGTAGAAATGTAAATCTTTAATCTAAAGTGTTAATGCCCTTTTAACCCTATCGCGTCTAAGGTAGAATTGACCTTGAAATAAACACTACATTCCTAGCAAGCTACTCTACTCCTTAACAACGAGCAAAACAAAAAATAAAAAAAATTTGGAAATACTTAAAAAAAAAAAAATTTATTAAATTATTATGAAAATCCATTTCCAACCATTTTTTTTTCCCACACTCGTGATTTTTAAACTTGACCAATTCAAGTTTTTTTGTTTTTTAAAATATTAAAATATTCGATGATTTTCCACTGAGTTTGAGTGTGCAACCGAGATCAAGTTTTGAATTAATTTTGGTCGTTAAAAAGCAGTGGAGATATAAGCCAAAAATATTGACTTTAATAAGATTACAACTGGTTTTAAGAAATGAAAAGGAAATAAATAAATAAAAAAAATTTTAAGACAGACTTTAAAAGTTTTCGTTTTGAGGAAAAAAGTGATGAATAAAAATGAGTTTGAATTGTAACAAAAGAAATTAGTTAAAAATAAGGGTTTGGCTGAATATTTAATAGATTATGGAGATTTATATAATATTTGAAACTAAAATCTTAAAAAGTGAAAACCTTGGAATCCATAATATCTTGAACTGTCTCCAAAGGATTGTGTAATATCTATACAATCCCACAAACAATCATAGCTAACAATAATTATGAGTTTGGAAATTTTGAAAGAAATAAACTGAAAGTCATTGCTTGAGTTCTTAAGAACATCATATCATTGTGCAAGGCTATTGAAGGCATTCAATAGGATCCCAGAGGTATGTTTATATGAAAAACTTCCAATAGAATTGAAAAGATTGGAAAAAAATTCAATAGAATTCAAGAAATATGAAAATTTCAAAAGAAGTCCAAGGATTTATAAGGAAATTCAATGAAATTTCAAGACCTATGAAAACATTCCATAGAATTCTTGATATCCAATAAAATTCTCAGAAACATACAAATTTGGAATTTATAAAAATTCAATAAAATACTAATCTGTATCTCAAAACTCATTAAAATCATGCACACTCACAAATAATCTTTAGAATACCCAAAAATCTCAAAACCCAAAACAATTTAAAAAAAAAACCCTGAGAAAACACACAAACTAAAAGCATGAGTAATTGCAAGAGACAAAACCCCATAAATCCCAAAATACAAGTCACTAAGCAGTACTAACAACCATTCCTAACAAGTAAGAAAAAATCAACCAGCACAAACACCATTGTCTATTGATTAGATACCAGCACATTAATCTTTAGCTCAATGTATTCACCTGCTGGGAAAAGGTACAACAACACAAGCACCATGTAAGTTGCTCAAGTGACCCTTCTCAAACCTTTGTTCAGTGCCCTATGTTTATAACCCACTGAATTGAAACTGCTAATACAACCAGGAGGGGCAGAACAAAGCAAATCAGGGCCCCTGTGTCACTTGTTACCACCTTTTCATTTATTCTCACAATTTTTCTCATGATGCACACCTTAGCCAATGCCCTGCTGTATAATTACACTCCAGCAATTGCTCACCTAACTGTGGTTCAAAACTGTTATTGGTACCTTAAAAAACACCTTAACTCATGTCTTAAAACACATCTCAAGACATTGGTATTTTTGCTATTTCGACCTTTCTTCTATGACTAATACCTTGTGACTAAAAAAAAAAAAAAAAAATCACAAAATCTCTCACCAGGGAAATATAAAAAAATATTTTTTAGTTTAAAAAAAGAAAAAAACCTTGAACTTTTTACGACTTTTTGATATATTAATCAATGCTTTTAACGTCTTTTCCTACACAGAAAAATGCTTAATTAATAATATAATTTCTAGGAATCACATTGAGGTGGGGTGATATCACTGATATCGAGTGATATCACGGATCGAATAACCAGACCACAAATTTATTCAAGTTACAAATATTTAAAACTGAGTAAGAAAAATTGAAAAATTGTATATTTTCAAAAACAGAAATTAAAAAATTTCATCTCATTCGAGTTTTTGTTTTCAATATGAAAAAATCCCTTTAAAGATGGAATAGATTCTTCCACTCAAATATTCCCTCACTCATCCCATCCCCCTACCTTGAGAAGGTCATCCAGGTGACCATATTCCCCCTGGAATCTCTACTAATGGCTTAGTTTCTCCAATTCCTCCCCACTTCGCAGGGGATCCACCAAATGAGTCCCACAGGTGAGCAATGGACATCAAACATTCAACCTTTTGAGTACATTTTATAACTGACAATTTGACCAAAAATTTAATTTGATCAATTGAATTAATAATTTAACCCTAAAAAAAATAATTAGAAATTATAATTAAAAAAAATTAATTAAAAATTTAAATTTTTTAATATATAAGATGTTGACAAGATTTTTGTTTCCCGCCATTGTAATGACCCAAACTACGCAGTTTGAGAGCAAAAAAAAAATGAAAATAGAAATCATTATCAAAAGTTTGTTTTTATCACTAATATTTATATTTGTTTTATCAACCCTGACAACAGTGCAAGATTTAACAAAAATGAAGTTTGCAGCCCAGAAAAAATGATTAAAAACAAATAGTAAAATTTCAAAGTAACTTGTAAAATTTCAAAGTAAACACAGGTGTTTAGAAATGCAACATACCTGAACACAGTCTGAATACTCCATTAACTTGTCCTAGTTTCCTTTAAGAAACTCCAAGAAAAGCCTCGAGAGAAAAACTCACTTTGAAAAAAAAACGTGCATAAAACCAATATAAACTGTTTAAGGCTGAAACCAATGCAGCTATTAAAGCAAAATCCAACTTAATCGTAAACGTTTCTCTCCACCTTTCACTCGTGGAACCACCTTGACCAGGTATAAAGTTTTCTTGAGGTGAGTTTGGCGCGCAAAGCTTGACGGGAACGGCATTAAAAAAAGAAAATTTCTATGCCCCAGGCTCACGCTTTTGTTCGCGCGATACCAGTTCCGGGGCGCCATCGGGTATAGCGGCGGCCCTGGAATGTGGATCGTCAGTTTGCCGTGGTTTGCAAAGTGCTAGAACTGGTTCCATCGCTCGATGATCCCACGAGACAAACATTGCCAAAGAAATTCCCGCCTTAAACATTCCTAGAAAGTAAAACTTCTCATTTTTGCCTTAATCACTCAATATTAATATGCGCATTTAAATCTCAACCGATTTTTATATTTTTAAAACACTAAAAGTTATGTCCGGTTCTTAATCGTTCAATTAAATCGGGGATTATTTTTCGATCGTTTAGTCGCCGGAAAACGAAATTAAATCGGAAAAAAAGGGACATTTTTAAGCCGAAATATCCTTAGAGATTGAAATATTTCGAAATAAATACCTTTGTCAAACATTGGCATTGTAAACTTAACTTTAAACACGATCCAGTTGTTTTGGATTCCAAACTCAATATTTGAGAAGAGATTTGAGGTTAACCTTTGATCGGGTCTCGTTACTCTTGCCCTAAAAGCTCGTGCACAGTCCAACAATTTATACTCGCAAAACCCTTTAAATCACTTTATAGTAAACATAAATAAACATAAACAAAAAACACCTTTGTTTTTCGCAATTTGGCGGCAAAATAAGCTCGTGTGTGGCAAAATTTGCAAAAACCTGCCTAATTAGCGCCCACTTGAGACACTTTCCATAAATAGGTTACGTCTTAGATTACAACCTCTTTCAACTTTGATAAATATCTAAACACTATTCGAGTTGTAAACACAACTTTGACCCCTTGAAAAAATTTCCAAAGTGTAAAAATAATCATTTTCTATGATAAATAAATGACAAATCACACAATTCAAATATCAAATTCCACTGAAAAGTAAATATGCAATGAGGATTTGTGGTTGGTTTTAGCTTTAGGCACTAAACGAGGTATTTACTACCCCTAAATTTATCTCTCCTTGGATATCTCCAGTCCCTTGTATGTCGTTCTACTTCTATCTCAGGTGTGCATCGATGTACCAACAAGGTTTTTGCAACAAATGATAAGGGAAAATGGAACCTCCAAGACGCCATCATTAAATTTTAACTTTAATAAAATATCAATTGGGGTCTGTGAACAAATAATAATGATTTGTTCTGCTACTAAAAAATCTTTTATATCCACAATAACAATTAAAAATGTAATAAAAAAAAGAGGTAAAACAAATAATGGACGTCTGTGAGACTTAAAAAGTGGGGGTTAAAATATATTTCAATTAGCCCTTAAAATAAAAAATGATTACGTAATCGAGTAATTCGGTAGTAACAGACAATCGTCTATAAAATATTAAAATTACAACAGCAACAAGTTACTCATCCCCAACATTACCATAAGAATAAAAACGACTGCATTAATTGATATTTTAATATCGTCCCACTTTTCCAAATTCAATTGAACGATATTAAAAAAAAATATTATATATTTTAATATATTATTTTATTGAAAAAAAAAAAAAAATTTAACCTCACGAAAAACGATAAATTTTTATGCATTTCACATTTACACGACTAATTACAGGGTCGATCCGAACGAAACACGAAATAACAATCAAAAAGCTACAGCTTTTACCGATAGCTCAACTATTTTTCTTTCTTTTTTATTTAAAAAAAAAAAGTTGTTGGTCTGAGATAGGCTTATCTTTGAAATTATAATTCCATTTGGCGCCATCTTTATAATAGCTTTTCATTTTTTTATTTAACCCCTGGACGAGTTTTAACCAAACATTCAACTTTCAATTGAAATTTATATGAAAGAAAAAAGAATGATTAAGTATGTTTATAGAATCGAGGCCTATATAACCAGTTAAAAAGTTTTATTGAAAAATAAAAGTAGCGAAATAACAACTCATTACTAATTCACGTCGTGTCCTTCGCTATTTGAAAATGGCTTTTGTCGTACCTATTGGTAAAGGCTCGTGCTGATTTCTTTGTCACTTATTGTAACTTTATTTCTATGGGATTATCCCACGGGATTTTGAACTTTCAAGTTTTCTATATATCTCTCCCCCCTTCTGGTGGGGAGATGAGGAAACTGTGCATTCCCAAGTTATAAACTCCCCCTTAAATTCTTTACGCGCTTCAGGAGTGTAGTATAATAAGCACGTGGCAGTTAATACAATGCTGAATATTGCGGGAGAATTTTTTTTTTTTTAAATATATTTTTTTCTAAAATTTAACCGTGGAGAAGTTGCTGCTGTAAATTCCATTTATGTTTATAGTCGCAAGAAAAGCAATTCCCTTGAACCCATGACGAATTTTTCTTTGTCCCTTCACAAACTCTTTTCAATTTGAGTCACACAGTCAAAAGACGATGAAAAAAAAAATAAATTAAAAAATCTTTTCTTTTTTTTTTGTTTAAGCACTGAAATGGGATTTTTATTATTTACCCAAAAAAAAAATTAAAAAAAAAATTTAAAATTTAAAAACGAGTTTTGGAATTCCTATATAAATTCATATTTAAAAAAAAAATAAAAATAAAAATCCAAAAAATAAAATAATTAAAATTTCGCAGCTCGAAAATCACAAAGCGAGTGAAATTAATTTCAAAAAGTTGAACCGTGAAGTTAAACCCATCAGTCAAGTAACAAAAGACTATAGAAATGTCCATTTCTTTTCCCATTGCAAAATGACACGTGATTGATCGATGTTTACATTTTTTAAATTAAAAAATAAAATCTAAAAACCCAAAAATTTAAAAACTCGATTTGATAAAATAAAAATAAAATCCAAAATATTCGATAATTTAAATCCGGAAGTTGTCCAAGTACATAACAGAAGGTGTCACTGCTACTGTATACACGAGCGATGTTATCTAAAAGACACTCTCACATCCATTTAATAGCCAAAGGCTCACATTGTAAATGATGAAGCGTGTAATTAATTTTTACCAGTCGATAAACAACGAGGCCTAACCAACTATAAAACATGAAAAATTCTTGCCTCAAACCAAATCTGTCATATTCAATATCAATATAAATAAAAATGATTTTATAAAATCTTTTTTCCCAAATGTTATTATCACCCTGGTGAGAGTTATTTTCACTACACAAAAGATGGTATTTCTCGTTTCCCTGTTATAATTGCCATTGGTTTTCTAATGGTGCACAAAAACCTCTTGGGAAAAGTGACCCAAAGTCCTTCTCACACACCCACACTTTTATTCCACCCCCTTTTTCAATTGATTAATTTTCAAAATGGCTTCGTAGGTTCTTTTGAATCTCGACAACAATAGTCTCGATGTATTCAATTAAGATCTCGAAAGTGAGTAATTAATTTATTTATATTTTATTTGCTATTGTAATGAATATAAAATTCTTGTTGATTGGCTCTTTTGTTTGCTTATGTTTTATTAAAGTCTTAGTTGTTCCATTGACTCGACTTTTTTTTCTTCTTTGATTTATTGGTAAAACCGTTTTTTAACGTTTTTTCAAATCCGCTTTTCTACATTGTTTACTGACGACTAAGCAGGTGACAGGTGAACGTTTTAGAACTGGTGGAATGTGATTTTTTTTTTATTTTTCGAAAAGTCAACTCGACTTAAGTCTTGAGGTAACGAATGAAGTAGCGCAACTGATTTATTATGAAACGCCATCTTGGAGCAGGTGCACTGTTGTTTGTTTTAAAAGTTAAGAAAATTTTATCATTGCCAAATGTTTAATTCTCTATTAAATACTCATTTTGATCGAACCAAAATATATAATTAAAAAGTTATAAATTTTTAATGATCGACTTTTCGGGAAAAAAAAATTTTAAATTTTTTAATTTTAAATTTTAAATTCAAGTAGCAGTTTGTATAGTGGATCCGTTATTATATTTTTTATGATTTAGTAATGGAAAAAAAAACTTTTAAAAAAAAATATGAACAAGAATTTCTGCTTTATCGTCAAGGTCATTTCTTGTCTGTTTCTTTATCTTTTTCTTTTTTAATTTTTTTTAAATAAAATAAATAAAAAAAAATTTTAAAAATCAAAAAATAAATTTCCAAACTGCCCTAACCATAAATATTATAATATTTACCGAGATTTGTTTTTATATGAGTGATAATTCCAACTAATTTCAGTTTAAATAAAATCACGTGTTTATGATGTCATCTTAATCCTTAAAAGGGGAAAAACTGGATTAAGTGTATATTTATAAAGGTAATAATTTCTCATCAAAGCCCTGTGGGACACTCAAAAGCCTCGTTTTTGTACCCTTACGTAAGGGAAAATTAAAAGAACATAAATTTAGTTTTATTTCCAACCAAAAAAAAAGAAAAAAAAATTATTTTTAAAATTATTTTTTTAAAATTCGTTTGAAAATATTTTTTTTTCAAAAATTGTGTTTAGAGTTTTTAATTGTTTATTTTCTGCATAAATTTCTTAAAAGTACTTTTTTAACGACTACCCGTCACTTATCTTTGAAAACTTAAATTTTATTAGTCTCAAAGGGGAAAGTAGGAAAAAAAATAAAAATATTTTTTAATATTTAAGTACGGAAAAAATCGTGACGAGGAGTTTGAAAGTAAAGTGAAAATTCCAATCCACTCAACATTCCGACTTCTCAAGAAAATTGCTGCCCTCAACATTTAAAAGCAAACAAAAAAATTGAAAATTTCCTTTCCGACCGCTGCGTCGCCTATTGACGTTTGAAAAAACGTGATAAACGTGAAAGTATGACTTAATGCATTTAAAAAAAAAAAAAAAGTTTTAATAAAAAATTGTTTATAAAATTTTTATCTTTAAAACTGATAAAAATATTTGGAAAAACTCGTGACAAAAAAAAAAGGATAACCAAAACAAACAAATTCTTGACCCAGTTTAAATCCAACCCTACCGAAGGTCTTTAACAACCTCCCGTTGGGATAATGAGAGGGTATTTGTTACTCCCTGTGGGAAGTTGGGGATCTTTGAAACATTCCCCAACGTCGAGGAGCTCTTGACTCCAGTGTCGTCTGGTAAATAAATTCCCAAACCCAACGCCATCTCTTGGCGAAAAACTCAAATAAAAATAATTTATCGACAACTGCGCCATCTATTACGAAAAACATCAAGGAACCCAACTTAAACGAAAAATTACCTTATTTAACCAAAAAATAAAACACTAATAAAAACCGAAATTCTTACCGCCATAATTACTAAGTTCGCTCGCCGGTCCGAATTTCCCTTTCACAGGATCACTACAACAAGTAATTGCCAATGCAAATAAACAGACTAGAATACGTAGGAAAATCAAAGTGATTGGCATCGTTCGTTTGTAATTCTCTTCGAAGACCCACAATAAGATAAAAGTGAAACCCATTCAGTACACTCAAATGGATTTTGGACTCGTTCGAGATAAGATTATTAATTGGAAATAACCAATTGATATGTCGGTAATAGCAACAATTAATTGTTTAGTTATTGAATTATACAAAAGATAAGATTAAAAACTCAACAACAAATATTGATTTATAAAATATCATTTTAGAAATTAATAAACACCAAATTTAAATTGATTTAGATATGACGTCACACTTTAAACACTCGATAAATGCAGCTCATCAAAATTCAATAGAAAAACACACACTCATCCATGTGTAAATACAAATTCCTCACGAATTACTAAGTATTGATAAAACAATGATTAGATTCAAGTTGCACCTTAAAAAACTCAATTCTCAACTGATATTGACAGCTGGTAAACATTAAACCATTTTTTAATTTTTTTTTAAAAAAGACCGTATCAAAAGACATCATTCAACATCCAGTTTTGAACGAATGACACTTTTACAATTTTAGTTTCCTTTTCTGCCATATGCAGGCGCCAGTTTTTCCACTTATTTCCGCACGGTGTGAGCAGCTGGTTCCGTTGGTTCCGTCCCGTCTTGACCCGAAGGTCGTGGGATCCGCCAACCGACCTTAAAGGAGAATCCTCAAAGGTGTCTCTCGCGCTCTTTCTCCCTTCTGCCTTGGTCCCCCCTTTTCTCTTCGTTTTCCCTCCCCGTTTGGCAACATGAAAAAAAATTCTTAATTCGCCCTTGAAATGTATCTAAGTAAGACGCTTTTTTATACAGCACGAACAGACTAAGAAAAAAAAATTTTAAAGCTTTAAAAATTTAAATTAATATTTTAAAACGTGGTAATTTAGCGCCATCTAGTGGCGAACTGTTTTACGAATCCCAAAAAACGAAACTTGATTTACACACGACATCCGCTTGAAATTTGAAATCCTTTTAACACTTAAGTGGTTAAACCTGTTTTAAATAAAATTATACAAAGTATATTTTAAAAGTTCAAGTCGAGCCTTTGATTAAATACGGGCGACTCGAAGTCGCAACATATTCGATAAATGACTTCACCGGAAGTTCCTATTGGCTACGGGCGAGTTTAAAAGGTGGTGTGACCCTTGGTCAAGTTTTTTTTTTTCTCGTTCAAAGAACACAGGAAACTGTATCGGCCCGCAGGGGTTCCTTGGACAGCATCGGAATATCAGTGGGAAAAAGAATGAGATAATTGTTATTATTCTTATTCACGTCCCAAATGCTAGAAAAAACATTGTATAAAAATGAGGTTTCCTCAGTTCACATTTCGAGACTTAATTTCCGCTAATCTCGAATTTATTATTTTTTTTATTTTGCAAAAATGCAAATTATTATTATTGATTATTATTATTCAAAAAGGATATTGTGAATAATTCATTTTAAAAATACGGGATATTTTTATTTAAAAGGATTGTGAAATATTAATAGCAATTTTAAACATGTTACATTTTTAGTAAAAATAGAAATACATCCTGAATTATAACGGAAGTTGACGTTATGCAATGCTTGTTCCTCAATGGCGGTTGGATAAATATGTCTGATTAGTTGATAACAATTTTTAAACTACTTTAACAGATGAAGACCCATTTTTAACTTTTTTTTTATATTAAATGAGGATTTAATTTCTGTTTATTTTTCTAGAAATTCTTTGGGGTTGTGTTAAGGTATAGAATAACGTTAACCATAACAGGGGTTGAGAAAAAAAATTAAACCCAAATAAATTTAAATTTAAAATGCAAAAAAAATTATTTATTTCATAATTGGAATTTAAAAAAGAAAAAAAAATTCGAGTTTTAAGAAAATGTAAAAAAAGGAAGATAAATATAATTAAACTGTAAGAAAAAAATGTGGAAGAAGCTAATTAGTAAATTTAGCCGTTGGGAGATACGAGGTAAAGGCAGGTGAAAACAATTGCGTAGGATTAATGGACAAATAACAGGTTCTTGACCGTATACCTTAGCATGAGTTTCCTCCCCCGCTATGTCAAATGCATGTGAATGACCCCTCCCCCCCATCATTATACATGAATTTTCGACCTTTTCATTATTTTTTTAAATTAAATTAAAATGCCTAAAATCATTATTTCATACTTAATACAATAAAAAAATATTTTAATCGATTTTTAAAAATATGCAAAAATTTTAAATTTTTTACACGTTCGCCAAATTACGAAATTCGTGAAATTTGCATATCCACAAAAACATTTTTGATGCGTGTGAATTTCAAAGGCCACACCTGGCCAGTTTTGCGCACCTGTTGTTCAGTGGACATGGCTTAAGGGTCTAAGATGATGATGACGATGAGAAAAAAAAATGGAGTCACGAGCATGACTGAATGTACTTATAACTCATCCTTCATGTGGGAATATAACAATAATAATTGCTCGAACCACCATTTTATTTGAATAAAAATAACATCGTCTTTAAAAAATTACCATTAAACTCAATAAATAGTAATTTATATTTTATTAAAATTCTTTGTGCGAGAGTAACCTCGGTCATATAAAAAAAAACTTTTAAAAAGAACCCATTAGACTTTCAAATGATTAATAAGGCTCAATCATCTATTAACCCTTTGGAAATTGCAATTTGTAGATCAAGTCGTGCCCTGATTTCACCCATCTTTGTTTTGCCATTTTGATACGATCGTCGGTTGGTGGCAGAACGCCAGATGTCGAAGACTTTTACATCATGTTTGTGACCACATGTGATGAAATGCAATCTGTGAGCCCAACATCGGTATCTCAAATTGCCCAAAAATAACTAACAAAGAATCTAAAAATTTAAATTTGCAAAAAAAAAAAAAATTCATAATAAAAACCTCTTTTATCTATTAATTAAACCATCGCAAAAGTCATATGTGAATCACATGTAAAACCTTTCGGGAATTTTCTCAATGCATTTCTTTATGAAACTACACAATAATTGGAAGCGAAATCAAAAATAGGCCTAAATTCAAAGTGGTCTTTCATTTAAATAAACATTTAAAAAAAAAAAAAAATCTTCTCTCGACATATTTCCAATCAATTTGCAATTAATAAATAATTGATTTTGACCTCGATTTAAAAAATTTTTTTTTTTTTTTAAATTTAAAAAAATAATTTTTAAAAATTTACTCCAATTGAAAAAACGGGGTTGATAAGGGTGGGGAAACCCGACTCTCAGTCATGCATGAACCCCTAAGCTCACGTTTTGCAACGTCTTTCCCCTATTTTCTCTCGTAATAACGGGGGTTTCCCTCGAGCCAAGAGAAACGCTTACAACGAAGTAGATTGTGGGATAATTATTACACGTATTAACGACTATTATTTTCGAGGGACAAATCCTAGAAATAAAAACATTTGAAAAATGTGTATCTTAATGACACGCTCGTGACCAAAGGGGTGAAAGGGATTTTTAATCTGCATTATTTATTACTTCGTAGAAGTTCGTTTTCAAGGTTGTCTACGCCCGTGTGGTCATATATCGATTTTATTTTTTTTAAATTAATTTTTTTTTAAATTGTTTATATATTTCATTATGACGTATTGTGACGTGTGCAAATATATGCGTGGGAGACATGCAGGGATCCCCGGGAAATTTCTCTAGCCCTACTGTGTACTACGTAACCTCGTGAACCCAAACGCTTGATGCATTTGACATTTCAACATTAAAGTTTCTACTCACACACCCCCAAAACAACATTTAAAAAATATTTACATAATTTTTTTTGTGTTTAAAAAATTTTTTCCAATTGAAAATAATGGAAAAATTAATTTTTTTTTTATTGTTAATAAATTTTGTTTGAGGAATAGACAAGGACAAGTGGTTTTAATACGAAGCTTCTACTCGTTTGACCAGGATAATTTTCGTGATCAAGGGACCGTAACATGGGTCAGCCAAGTGTATACAGGTGGGAATGTGGAGGGCGATGTTAAGAAAAAAGGTTTCGTAAATGTCTTACCTCGTTCGTCGAAAGTGGTGTCGCATCGAATGCTCGTGTAAATAAAGTAAGTGACATAAGAAATGAGTGCGAGACGAGCACTCATTGTGCGAGTCGTTACGTGTGCGGTCTTCAAAAGCAGTTCGACATGACTTGAGAAGTTTTAAACGACGAGCGAAAACTCACGAGCGGCTCTCAGCGTGCGACCAAAGCAGTGGATAATAAACAAAGAGAAACTCGGCTTCTCATTGGTCCAAATTTTTTATCGCTCGATTTTTCTTTTTTTTTTTTCTTTTTCGACGTGGAATTAAGTTGTGGTAGGAAAAAGTTGGAGAAAGGATATTATGAAATTTGTGTTTTTTGGGTTATTTTTTGGGTTTGGTTGTCCGGTTATTTTAGGTGTGTTTTTTGAATTTTTTTTTTAAATTTGTGACGTCATTTTTTTTTTTTGGATTTAATCGCTGATGATCGATGGCGGGAATTTTAGGAATTAAAAAAAAATGTGGAAATTGTTGAAATCTATGTATTTTGTTTTGTTAGAAATAAGGTGTTAAATATACTTTTTAAAGTATTTTTATTAGGTATTAGATTCAATCAAAAATTCAATTGATAAGAAAGTCAGGATCATATTACTTTATTAATAAAATTTAATACTTCGAAACTACCGTATTAAAACTCAGCTTCATATTTTTAACACGAGATTTCGTCAGTATCAGGTCAATGACAATAGAGAAAAAATAGTCCAAACTCAAAATAAATAAAATTAACATAAACTGACCAAATTTTGTGAAACAAATTAATTTCAAAACTTGCTAAAACATAAATTTACAAAAAAAAATTTTAAACAATATTTAAAATTATTTATTAAACTTTATAAAAAAAATGATATTCCTACACTCGATATTCATTCACTGTGTCACTGAGTAATTCGTTTCCACATATCCGGACATTAACACGCTAACAAAATGGTAAAAATCTTAAAATCAAACATCACAAACTACCAAATAACTTAAATTACAAAAAATCTATACCTTTAAATCACTAAATAACGATAAATCCAATTTAGAATATTCGATTTTAATCTTTAACCAATTTAACTATCCACGTTCACTACTAATGGCGGACACCGCATGGTCTTTATATTCCAGACTAGCAAACGAAGAAATAACGGACGAAGCAAGCACGGTAGAGGCCATGTGAAGCCCGTCCGATGCACAAATTGTGCCAGATGTGTACCTAAGGATAAGGCAATCAAGAAATTCGTGATTAGAAACATCGTCGAAGCGGCAGCGGTCAGGGATATCACCGATGCCAGCATTTACGATTGTAAGAAAAATTCGATTTTAAAATTAATAAAATGAACTAAAACTGAATTTATTTACAGCTTATGCACTCCCAAAACTATACGCTAAATTACACTACTGCGTATCTTGCGCTATTCACTCGAAAGTAGTGAGAAATCGATCAAAAGAAGATCGAAAAGACCGAACTCCACCACCGCGTTTTCCACGAGGAGTAGGCGTAAAAATCAAAATTTTGAAGTAGAATTTATTATTAATTTAATACTTTCAATTCATTTTAGGATGCTCAAATGCGTGGTCCACCTGCTGGAGTTCAACGTGCAAAGTAAAAAATTAAAAATCCTGTAAAAAATGGAAAATTAAAATGGAAAAAAAAATTTATTCAAAATTGGTTTTTTTGTTTAATTTAATTTAGCAAAAAATTTAAAAAATACAAAAGTCGAAAATTAATTTAAGTACAAATCAGTTTTCAGTCGTAACAGTAGTCGTTTCGTAGGAAAAATCGCCCATTTCAGACTCGCCCATTGTAGTGGTCATTTGCGAATCGTTGTAAGTCGAAGTCGTGGCAGTCGATGGCGCCGTTTTCGAGAAAGTCGGCGTAAGCGATCGTTGAGTTATACCAGTCGATTGCGATTTCGAGTCTCTTAAATTGCGCAGTTGTTCGACTAATTCTTTAGGGAAAAGTCCCAATTTCTCTTCCTCGGCGATCACGAATAATGTCATTTCTACGCTGTCCAATGTGAGATTCGCTTCGCGCACTAATTTATCAACTTTGCTTCGAACACGTTCCAAAGCATCGACTAATATTGACCCGAGTCTCATTTTCGTGGCTAATTTTACGGCTTGGGTCATGAATTCAACACCTTTTTGAAAATAGCCCAATTGAACTTCGCATTCGGCGACTAAAACCATATTTGTTAATAACCATCCGTCGTTTTTAGCTGCTCGAGCGATGCCTATCGCTTGTCGCCCGCATTTTCTAGCTTCGCCCGGCTCGCTCAATTGTAGGTAACAACGACCAATTTCGTGTAATAATCGTGCTCGCATGGCCGGATCGGTTTGTTTTTGGTACCATTCACGCCAACTGAAGGTAAATTAAATTAATTTTTAAATTAAATTAATTCAAAATTTTACTTACATCGTGACTGATTTCTCGTACATTCCTAAATGCGAATAAGCATTTGCTAAATTTTCCAATGCAACTTCTTTCGCTGATTCGAGATTTCTATTTTTATTAAAATAAAATATTAAATTAATTGTTATTTATTTTTAGTTAAAGTTGAAATACCGTGTTTTAGCCAACTGAAGAGATTGTTGATGACAATTCAATCCACGTTCGTACAATTGCAACTTCTGACAAGCTTTTCCCATCGAAGAGAGAATTGCGCACAACAACTGTGCTTTTGGTGGCCACAAAGCATAACTCACTGGTAATAAAATCCCCTGTAGTTTTTGACAAATGATCACAACTTCGTGCCACTCTTTTCTCTTTTCAGCTGTGTTTAGGGAAGAAATTGGAATAGAAAAAAAGGAAAGTAAAGGAGAATAAAGTGAGAAGTGTGAGATTTTGAAATGGAAAAACGTTGAAACTTCAGATGAGTTTTAAAGAAACTAGAAAAAGAAGATAAAAAGGTGAAAGTTTAAAAAAAAAAAAATAAGAATTTTAAGAAAGATCTGTTGACGCTTTTTCTTTCTTAGAAGCGGTTAAGCGTCCGGCTACGAGCGACTAACCGCTTTTGCGATGCTGAACTGTTATTGGACGAGTTGTCAAACTTCGAATGACCGGTAAATTAGGCGAAGGACTACCTCTGATTAATTCTTCCATCGTTGCTTCGACTCGCTTTAATATCGACGGCAAGTTCCCAACGATTCCACCAGTTTTACGTAGTTTCAGATGCACGTCGCGCACAACTTCTTTTCGGGTTCGCGTTAAGTTCACTGGTTTTTGTTGCCGCCAGAATTCTTGTCTGACTCCGAGAAAATGGACAACGTCTTCGGCCACTTGAGCCATTTCTCGGCCTTTCATGTTCTCCACTTGATACAAATCTTATTAAAATACAATCCTAACATTGAACTAATCAAAAAGGTATGATCGAATTGATTTTCCTACTTGGGTTTTGTATGAGATTTTTACAGAATACTTTTTCTTTAGCCACTAATCCTAATAATTTATCCGCTTCTGTACTTAAGTGCGCATCTGTCACATTTTTCACCATGCTGGGTGTTGGCGAGATGGCGAAACCTGGACCAGGAGTTGCGACTTTCTTCGATCTTCCCCCGACAGCCATTTCTTTGAATTTTTTCTGTAAGGTTTTTTTTTAAATTACTATTTAAAAAAAATCAACAATTTTGTTATCTGGAAAGACATTAATTGCTAATTGCTTGTGTATCTATAATTAGATAAGATTTTTATTAATGAGGAATTCAGTCATAAACCCACGATCGCTAGCTTAGAATTTGGTATGTTTATTAGTTCTCTTATTAGAGATTTTGCAAAAACTAGTTTTAATTGATTTATTCTAAATAATTATAAGTTATAATTCAATTTATAATTTTTTTTTGCAAAGTTTCTATTGAGAATTCATGATAATTATATCCATTGAATGGTTATTAGTAAGGGAGTGCTAATCAGGGGCTGCATTCATAAAGCAAACTTACATTTAAGATTTTTCTTATGAAAAATATTAACATTAAATTTGTATTTCAAAAAAATATGCGTAAATAATTTTTTTACTTAAGTTGTTTTATGAATGCAGCCCCTTTTCTATCATTAACTTTTAGGTAGCTTTGTCTGAGACTGTTTCTCATAGTTAACTAATTTAATTTAACAGTCAGTGACTGTCAATAGCTGTTGCACTCAACAAACTTACTATTCTAACAGCTTGTTGATGCTTGTCACGCAAACGTTCAACTTGGTAATTACTTAACTTGATTCTTGTATTACCTAATAAATCAATTTTATTTTATAAATATAAAAAATACACAAATTATAAAAAATTACCTCCCAATGCATTTTCAATAGCATATTGCGCTTTCTTTAACCCAACAGCAAATTTATTTAATTGTGGCCTCAATTGCATTCCTCGCTGGAAATAAACAGCGGCGAACTCGAAATTCCCCATCATATACAAACTTTGCGCTTTCATATATAAAAGCTGCAGAAATTAAACAATAAATGAAAACAACAAGAAAAAAAATTAAAACACAAATTTACTTCTGTATCTTGATCATGAAGTTCTAAAGCAGTTTCAATATCATCCAAAGCTTTTTCATTTTGCCCCAAATATAAATAACATTTAGCTCTCGCTATGAGTGTTTTTTTGTCTTTGGCACTCAAATCCAATGCCTGAAAAAAGATGAGATTAAATATTTTACAATAAAAACAATAAAATGCATTTACAATACAAATAGAAACTAAAAATCCATTATTAAATGTGTATTTACCCTATTGGCAGAATACAAAGCCAAATGGGGTTTATTTTCCCTTAAGTTCTTCTTAACCAATGCGGAATGAATAACAAACTCCTTTCTTTTTATATATTCTTCATTCGAATCCTTTTTCTTCTTCACTTCTTTAGTGTCTTGATCATTCTCATTTCCCATACCTAACGCAGCAGCTCGATCTTTGTCGGTGCAACTCACGTCTTTTATGGGATATTTGCGTCTGTATTTCGGCACATAACGTGGCAACAACCCTTCCTCCACCTCTGACTCTTTAACCGTAGCAACCGCTTCATCTTTAACCGTTTCTTCTTTAACTAATTTCGCTGATATTTGTGTTGTAGCCATTTGCACTCGGGTAAGAAATCAATTATTCGCATCAATAAGCTATTTAAAGCAACCTAATTACAAATGGCGGGATATTAAAAATGTTTATTACTTATAAATAAATAATTTTTATTAACATTCAAACTGAAAATAAAACTTGTTTTAAATAAATAATTTTTTTTATCCATTTCACTTAACGTTAATGCAACTTTAACATGGAAAAATAAATAAATAAAAAAATCTCTTAATTTTAAGCTTTTATAAGGATAATTAGACGTTTTATGTCCTCGTAAATTAATTAAACACAAATATTGTGGTGTAACGATGAATATTGTTTAGTGAGAAAGCATAGCTCGGATGTACAGTTGCTAGGTAACGACAACCACACCCAGAAATCGATTCCAAACACTTATATGTACGAGCCAGTCGAAACCACTCCCACGAAGCTAGAATTTCGAGCAACATACGGCACTTTCAGTTGCCTTGTGTTTTTAGTTGATTTGTAGTTTGATATTACACTTGCATTTTGTTGTAGCGTTAATTAAGGCATCGAGCAAAATGTCGGGTGAAGAGAAATTGAGTCCGATGACCAAGATCGACATTGTAAGTATAAACAGGTGTCATTAAAAATATGCCATTTATTTCATTTATTTTATGTATGTGGATTAAATTTGATCCGTAGCAAGATGATAAGTTAATGGACTCGAAACAATCGCCGAGTTTAAATAATGTTGAGAATGGTTTTGGTATGTGAATTTTTGAAAATTTTTTTTTTGTTTTTGTTTTTGTTTATTTTGGTTTTGATTTAATTAATGCAGATGTTGCAGTGAATATGCAAATTGCTTCTACACGTGCGGAATATTCTCTTCAGTATGCATTCACCATTCCAGGCTTGTTTAAATTGATTCATTTGGTAAGATTATTTGTTTACATTTTTCATAAAGAATAACAAATCGGATCGTTAAAAATTTCTCTTCGTTGCTTAGATACTTAATGTGATCGGGTTAGTTCTTTTGTGCAGTTATTCTTGGAGAACTTTAAATTATTTTACGGCTGAGAATTGTTTTTGGCTTGTTTGCGGTGGCGGATTCTGCATCTCGGGACTTCTTTTCATTCTTTATTCGCTCAATCTTATTGATCGATCCAATAGATTGACGTGGATAGCGGTAAATGGAATTTATGAATGTTATCGACAAAAATATATTTGAGATTTTATTTTATTTTTTTTATTTAGGATTCGATTTATTGCTTTATATGGGCATTGATCGATCTCATTTTCACGTTAATTATACGCGAACGAGTCCAGAATAATATTTTAATCGTGAGTTTTGAAAATTTTATTTCATATTTAATTCATGATTGAATTTATATTTCATTTTCTGAACAGGTTTGCATTTCGCTAGTGACTATTTATGTGATCGATTGCTATATCAAATGCTATGGATGGGTTAATAAGGATTTTACATTGGCTGAGAAAAATATTTTTAACTCGCAGAAAACACTCAGTACTCCTTTCGAAGGTATAGAGAGGATTTGAGCTTAATGCAGATTTCTGATTTTAAATCGAATTTTATTTTTTTTTATTGCAGTTGTTTCTCAAGGAGATAAACTTCCTAAAAAATCCGATGGGACATGCCCTTTCATGTCAAAGTTTACTGCGAATTATTGCCTCAAGTTGTGCTATTACAATTTTAGCCCTGCCGGTGTTCTTAAAATCATCGTATTAGTAAGTTTGTGCCTGTAACTTGTTAAGATTTCACTTCGGTCAACAAAACTCACAAATTAGTTTTATGATTTTTTTTTTAGATTCTTGAAATTTCATGTTTTATCATACTCAAAGTTTCCAATAACGGCATACGCTATAATGATTTTGAAAACTGTGGCATTTATTTATTATCCCTCGCCATTTTCACTGGATTTTGTATTACTGGACTTTTAGCAATTTTATACACTCTTCGTCTTGCTGATCGTACTCGCAAAGCCATTTGGATTATCGTTAGTTAAATATATTGAGTGTCTTGCAAATTATTAATCGAATCTCATTTAGGAATGTGTATTTTGTTTTCTATGGGCTATTTTCATGTTAGTAGGTACCACACCATTGGTAGTTTTTTTAAGCACAAACGACCGACGTAATGGATTTTACATCGCTGCTACTGTAAGGATTTATATCACCAATTAAAAATTTTATTTTTATTCTTAATTACATTCCAGACCATTGGTTTTCTTTTAATGGTGCTCTATGCCATAGACAGTGGTCTAAAAATGCACGGTTGCGTACAAAATAGAACACCAGTCGGGGAACCATCGGAACGTCAAACTGCAGTGCCAGTACCTCCCGTACAAGTTTAACTTCAAAAATTTGGGTACATTTTCAAATTACTTATTTACTTGCTAATTAGGCATAATTTCTTAAAAAATATCATTGCAGAAACTCTTGTTGGATGTTGTTTTAACTTAAAGCTAAACATTTTGGATGTGTATATACATTATTATAACTAAATTTACCTAATATTAACTATTATTCTGAAATTTCTCGTTTTATCATCATTGCATACACAATTTTAAACATTCGTAACATATAATTTTTGCTAAATTTTGCTTGTATTTTACAAGATTTTTTATTAATTAGTTTTTTTACCAAACAAAACGAATCATTTGCACCAATTTTTGTATTGCACCGAGTTTTGTAAACTTTGATCTTGTACAAAATCTGTGACATATTTTTGCCCCTTTTTACCTTATTATATACTCAATGGATAAATACAGTTAAAAGCATCTACTCTATGTACCTTATAAATTGATCATTGCCAATGTTTTAGAGAACCTGTCATGTCTAATATGGATTACTCAATCAAACTACAATATATAAAAAGAGTTTATTGTACTTGTTACATATTACAACTTGTTAGATACATTAGAACAAAAATGTATTAGCTGGCACAGTTAATTATTAAATGTTATTATACATACACATATAAATATATATAATTAAAATGTTATAGCTATTCATATATTTAAAAAAATTAATGTATCTTTTTTAGGCCTAGATTTTAACCATTTTATGCAACTTTTCTATTATTGTCAAAATTGGTATAAAATGTTTGTTTACTGTTTTGCATTACTTCAAATTTTGAATTGTTGCTGTGCAACAGGATTGTAGCTATACAAGAGCCTAACTATTTCAATCACTATCATAATGGAAAGTTAGAACTTGTAGGTTAGAATGAAAAATATAAGTTCAGAGATTAAGTAAATGGAATCTCTCAACTATTGAGAGATGCAAGGAAAACAATGAGTGATGTTACCATAGAGTTTGACATTGTTGATAGTCTTTATTGCACACTTTTTGTTTTGATTAATTTATCAAACACATGTAAATTAATTAACAAGTAATTTTTGCAATTTTACTGAAGCCAATTAAAACATTAAATGTTTTAACAAGTTATGTGTATTTTATTTTATTATTAAATTTTTACTTTGCTTTTCTTTTAAGCACAAAGCCATTTAATTTGAGTTAAATAATAAATAACATTCATTTTAATAATTAAGTTTATTAATTTTGTTTGGATATTCAAACACTGAATTCAATAAATTACTATAAATACCTTTTTTCTTTATAAATAACTTTGGAATTACTGTTGTTGCTAAGCAATAAACTAAAACAACAAAGCATTCTTTGCCATACTAATCAATACTAATTGGTTCGGGCCAAAGAGCAAGGCAATGGCAGATCAAGAAGAATCAAATAACCAGGTAAGTAAATTTTAAAAACAATATAACAAAATATATTTGAATAACCTTTTCAACAGGAAACTGGTAATAATTTACCAGAGAAGAGCAAATTGTCTTTTAATTCAACCGATCCATTCAATAATGCAATAAATTCTGGTAATGGAAAATTTCTTTAAAAATTTTGTTAATTATTTATGACATTTCCAGAGATATCTACCAATAATCAAAGCGATTTCATCGATTTTAATGTGATCACAAGCTTGCTAAAACTAATTGAAACAGTAAGTAACAATAGCTTAATGTCATTTTTATTTATACTTAAATTTTGATATTTGGTTTAGAGTTTCAATTTGGTATGTTTCTGCAATGCTTTTCAAGCTATTTTTAACTGTGGTGACAAGTGGCAGTCAATGCCTTACAGTTGTGGATTATTTATCTCTGGATTCTTTTTCATTATTTACAATTTTAATCTCATTCATCGAGGCCACAAGATTATTTCCAAAATAGTAAATTAAACTAAAACAGAAAATTAATTCGAAATTAATAAATTTAATTTTTAAAGAATTTTATTTACTGTTTTGTATTGGGATTATTTTGCTTGAAATCTGCAATAAAATTCAGCCAAAACTCGGATTTATTTCCTCTCTTTACGGTAAGTTTAAATATTGCAATTAGCAATCCACATATTTACAATTTTAACTTTAAATTTAAGATTGTCCTTATTCTTCTATTAACTTACATCATCGACTGCTACACAACATGCGTAACAAACCGTGGAAAATTTAAGGACAAGAATTTGTCATTGGCAGGAAAAAATATTTTTAATTGGCATATTCTATCGACGAATCAATTATCAAGTAATAATTACTACAAATTAGACTAAAATTAATTTTATTTTTATTTTTTTTTAGTTATTTCGGATCCCCAACAAACTTCCAACATCAAACACGAATGTGGAAAATCATTTATCAAAAGTTACGCAGGCAAAATTAAAATTTTCATCTTGGTAAATATTATTATTATATTATTACAATAAGTAAAATATTTAACGTTGTTTTAGGTCCTCGAAACAATTTCCTTTATTTTGATGGGAGTGGCCTCAGAATGTGGTTATTTTGCATTAATGGTCACGGTCTTACCCGCATTTATCCTTACTGTTTTATTCACATTTATTCGAGTCCTTCACTTATTCATCAAATCACCAAAGATTTGGCTGATTGTAAGGCTTAAATTATTAGTTTACATTTATTCAATTCTAAACAATTTGTATTTCTCACAGGAATCCATACATTCTTTTATGTGGTCTATTGTGTTGCTTAGTTCGTCATGTCCATTGCTTAATCCTGCTATGTCTATCACTGCAACGCGGATTATAATTCTTGTAAGTTTTGCCCTTAATTACATCATCAAATCTCGATTTTTTTTTTTAAATAAACTTATTCTTCTTTACAGATCATGGCTATAACAATGGTATTTTTGTACGCTATTGATGGTAGTTTTAAACTGCGGGGATATTCCCGTAAAAGAGAAATAGACGACGCTGAAGCATTGTTGCCTGATAAAACAACCAATGGTAAAGAAGAAAAATGCGCTAAAATATAATTTATTAACTTCCATAATGGTACCAACTAACGCACATTTATTCGATTTTTGTGTACTTTTTTGTAATTTTAAGTCATAACCAAAAATCGCATTTTCACTTTTATTAATATTTAATGATTTTGTGGGAACTTCAAATTAGTGTTATTAACTTCCAGTACAACTAATGACACAACATATGGCATTAAAAACTATTGATCTGTTAACTGCATCTGGTTTTCATTTGGTCAAGGTCATAATTAATGTTGATATTTTTTATGTATTATTTTTGACTAAAATTCTAAAAAACCTTTATCGCACGGAAATCCCGTACAAACCAAACACAGTAAAACTACTTGTTGCGAAGGAAGTTAAAGAAAATTAGATCAAAAATAACAATCGATGCAACATGATTTTAACTTGATTACCTTCTCCATGTGTTGATTCCACATAATTTGATAAAATGTTTAAAACAGATTCAAACTGAAATTTGAACTATGTTTATCGTCTCTTACGGACTACTCAAAAATGTGCATCATCAGTTATTTATAGAATACACTCGGCCTTCAAAAATTAAAAAAATAAACGCCCAAGTTCAGGCGTGGCTTACATTTGTAAAGTTGATACTCGCAATCAACCCTAAAATTCGCACAAAACATGTCATCTAATGTAAATATTGCAAGCAATCCATCACCAACGCAACGTGTGTCGACTACGGTAAGGTTGAGAGACGTTGAAAGAAGTTATTATTTAATAACTTTTCCGGGAATTTTAAAAATTTTTCAAATGGTAAAGTTGAATGTAACTGATTTTTTTGCTTTATTTGCTTAACTACTAATTTTTATCTCAGATTTTTACTGCTGTTTGCTTTATTCGAATGCGTTTATCACCATCGTCTGAACACGTTCGAGCATTTTGGTTATGTATCAGTGCTGGATGTGGTTTTTCTGTCACTTGCGTTTTATTTCTATTTTTCTGTTTTAATCTCATAAACCGAGCGCGGAAAACAACTTGGATCTTCGTAAGAAAAATTTTAAATTTTTTATCTTTTAAAATGATCATTCAAATCAATAGGAAACGATATTTTGTTTACTTTGGACCGTATTCCTTCTAATAACCGCAATCATCGTTGTCATTTGGGGGATCAAGCGCGAAGGTTATATCACAGCAGGGGTAAATGAAAAATTATTTAATAAAATTTATTTAAAAATTAGATTTTTATTATTTTTATTTAGATTTTTGGATTACTCGCTGCTTTATTCTACGGTCTCGATTCATTTTACAAATGTCGAAGTTGGATGAGAAACGATTTCACTTTCGGGGATGAAAATGTCATTGCCGCTATACGTAAACCAAAAACGGCGACTCGAACAACATCGGTCGTTGTAACCCCACCCGTTACTACACCAACATAAATTTAACTAAATTAAATGGAAAAAAATTATAATCGTAATCTTTTTAGCATTTTGTTGACATTCATTCGAGTCCATCACTTATTTATTAAATCACCAAAAATACGGCTGATCGTAAAGCCTAAATTAATATTTTTTATTTATCCAATTCTAAGCAATTTGTGTTTTTAATAGGAATTCATACATTTTTTTATTAGTCAATTTGATTATTTATATCATCGTATCGATTGCTTAATCCCATTGTAAGTAATATTGTAATGTGGATTAAATTATTTATGGAATTTTTTCACTTACTGAATCTGGTCCCCCCGATTCACCGTATAAAAGGTGGAACGGCTGAACTGCTGAACAGGCTGAACTGCTCGGGTGTTCTAAAACCTGGCATGCACTGTAGGACATGCAACCATTACTCAAACGGGGTTGAACTGTGCCGCCATGACTACGCCTGAACAAAATCAAGCCAATCTCCATCAAATTTGTAGAATGCAGACACAAGCGATTAAAGGCTGCCTGCCTAGATCGCTCTAATTGGCTGCAATTCACGAGTCAATCATAGCTTTATGTCATCAAACAAACGCCTCTCCAAGCCCTAAGGTCCCTTAACCCGGGCCCTAAGTTAACAGGGGGGGGGGGCACTGCCCCCCCTGACCCCCCCTTTACTTAAATTTTATAGTTTACAATAAAATTTAAGTAAGGGGGGGGGGGTCAAGGGGGGCTATCTACCAATCGTGGTTCAACCCCAGTGCACGCCAGGTTTTAGAACAACCGAGCAGTTCAGCCATTCAGCCGTTCCACCTTTTATACGGTGCCTTTATTTTCTTGTTTAAAGTTTAAAAACTTTTATCAATACGGAAATCCCGTGCAAAAAAATAATTTAAACTCGCTTCTTATTGAGAATTAATATTTATAGATTACATTTGGTTTTTAAAAATTTAAAGAATATCAAGTTCAAGCTTTTTATCTTAGTTTATAAAGTAGTTACTCGAAACTAACTGCAAAATTCGCACAAAATATGTCACCTACTGAAAACATCCCAACCAATTCACCGTCACCGCAAGTTATGTCGAGTACGGAAAGAGACATAGAAAGAGGTCGTTATGTAACTACTATTTCGGGAATTTTGAAAATAATTCAAATGGTAAAATTCCAAATTAATTATAATTTGAATGTTAATCAGAAATTTTTATCACAGATTTTTACCATTATTTCCTTGATTCGAATACTTTTGACACCATCGGCCATATACGGAACTTCATGGTTACGCGTAACTACTGGATGTGGATTTTGCATAAACCTTATTTTATTCCTCTGTTTAAGTTGTAATCTGATAAACAGAGTCCATAGAACAACTTTGATTTACGTAAGTTTTTTTTTTTTATTCATAATCAAAAATAAATATTTCTATCGACAGGAATCGATGTATTGTTTATTTTGGACAATATTTCTTATAATAAGTTCAATCATTGTTTTCATTGTGAGAACCAAAAATGAAGGTTACATCACTGCTGGAGTATAATAAAAAAAAATAATAATTTAAAACCTTTCTAAAAATCAATTCCAATTATTTTAATAGATTTTCGGATTGCTCGCTGCAAAAGTCTACGGACTCGATGCATTTTTCAAATGTCGCAGTTGGATGACAAACGATTCCACGTTCGTCGATCAAAATATTATTGCCGCAATTTGTAAACAAAAAACACCCCTCTTATTAATACCATAACATAAGTTAAACCTCATTGTATAAAAAAAAAAACAATCTCAAAGGGAATTTATTAACATTCGTAATTTTTTAATTAACATTTGTAATAAAATATTTCGGTTTATTCCATTCCCACAGACGGTCTATTATTTCTCGCTTCAATTATTTATCACCAGTTTCTCATCTCCAACAACAGATGGCGCCCTAGATACTAGTAAAGCTTGCTATAGCTCCCATAGGTAAGTTTGACGTGCAGTTTCAAAGGGATTTCTTTTCGAAAATTAAATTCGTTCATCTGTGGTAGCAGATGGTGTCAATTGGGATTTGTTTAACCGATAAATCATAATTAACATAAAGATTAAGTCAACAAATGCACACGGGGACAAAACTCATAAAAATTCACACCTCTCATTATAATAAAAAAGTCCGTTATTAAAAACCTTGACCCGACTCGAAGTTTTTAATTAATAACGACGTACACGTCAATGGCAAGTCTAGTTAAGTCAAAGCACTTACAAGTCGATCGTGTGATTTTAATCTCGTTTTTAATTACAAAATATACTTTGTCTTGTGTAAATCAAATATTTACCAAACCTTAAAATTAAATATTATGTCAATAGAAAATTGCAATTTTCATTAATTGTGCGAAAAAGCAAATTGGAGTGTCGTGTTCTTAGGAATTGTAAGGCCAATGCTCTTCATACACACTTATTGATCGATCGTTTCAAGGTCCCTGACTTTAAAACATCAATTTTGACGCAAATAACAGTTATTGTTCATAGATTTCTTTTTTTATCGTTAATTTTTTGGAAATATTTTTTTTAAATTTAAAATAATTGTAATAATTTACCGTTTCGTAGCATTGTAATGCCGGTGTTGTGTTTCCCGCTTGGAAATGGCGTAAACCTTCGTAGTAAAATTCTGTGTATGGACATTTGGATCTCTTCTTCTTTGTATCGTCTTCGTCTTCGTCACCTTCGTCTTCGGCCATCGCGAAATGCGAATTACCAACGTTAAATTAAGTGTAATTGATTTGTGATTTTTTTTTCAGATTTAGGGTTGATATCTGCAAATGATCGGATACAATAAAGTTTAATAATGTGTCAATATGCATTATTGCGTTTTTTTAAACAATTTAAAAAATTTATTAAAATTTTTATTTCTCGGTTTTTCCACTTGAAAGTCAAACAAAGGAAATTCACACGGGTGCATCCGGGATGTATAAGTTAAGTCTTCCTGTTTTTATTTTATTCAAATTCCGTTATATTTTCAACAATTATTTAAAAAAAAAAAAAAAAAAATTTACCATTTTAAAAAATAAAATAAGATTAAAAGTAACCTAAAAGCTTTAATTTTTCATCACCAGCTGTCGCGACTTGAATCGGCGCTTGCAGTGAAGCCGCACTTTGCACCAAAGTAACACACACAGTGGATCGGTTCCCGCAACACGGATGACATTTTACATGGTTGCATCGAACAAATGGAGCCGCCACTGTTCCCACCAATTGCAAAACACCTCATGGAATTTACGGACAAAATCGTAAGCGTTGTACATCTAAGATTAGCTCAGTTTTAGACGCGTCTAAAATGGCCTAACCTCAGTGCGGGTTCTTCCCACTGCAGAGTGGGAACAGCTTTGCCTCTCTGCGTTCGCACTGGCGACTCGGATATGGGCCTCGGGTGGGTGTGGGTTACCTCGATTCTCTTAGTCTCTTCCTTTCTTTCGTTTAATTGCAACGATGTATCGAATTCCGACGAACTCGCTTCCACCATCCTCAATTTGATCCAGAGTACCCGGGATGAGGCTAACTGTACGAGGACCAGTCTGGCCCATTTCAACCAAAATTTCACGCCCGCACTCCGGACATTATTCGGGCGCACGACCGCCATTTGCGTAGCCGCTGCCAACGTTTTGAACAGCATTTACCAACCACGAGAAACGGACTGTGCGCGTAAAGAATCGGTGTATTACTCGGTGGTCAACAGTGCCGTGTCCAGTGATCCGTTGGTGTTTGCTTCGGCCGTTGCAGTGAAACGAGATAAACTTTACATTCCCTTAGTTTATCGGACCAGAGATGGTAAAGTGATTTTTTTAGATGCGGGTAAACTGTGGGAGCCGAGCGACGAGTCGGAATTTGTGCCGGGCGGTCAGTGGCTCCTGGATTCGTCGGCGGAGCTACAAAAGGAAGAGGAAGGTGCGAAAAACACGAGTGCGATCGTGTGGAGTTATGATACGGATGGAGAGTGGACGCCGCCTTTTTTCGATTGTGGACTCACTAATAAGTGGTTGGCCACTTATTCGGTGCCCTTCTACGGTCGGGATGGTAATGAGAAGCTCGTTGTTAGGTAAGACGAGTGCAAGTCGAGATTTAATTTGCTGTGAAATTGCTTTTGCGATTGGGGATTTGGGAAAATATGATTTTTGGAATTCTTTTTTTATAATTTTTTATGTACTTTCGATTTGTTTTTTTGGGTTTTATAAGGTTAGGAAATTTTCTAATATTTAATTTAATTGGGAAAATGGATATGAGTAAATTGCTATATTTTTAATGGTAAATAGCAATAAAAACATTTTATCAACTAATTTCGTTTAAGACTCGTAAAGAGCCCCATAACAGCCATTCGCAACAAATGTTTTTCTTCTCTTTGTTTAATCAGTTTATTTCTGCTCTGGTCTATTTCCTCACTCTCTTTTCAATTTCTCCATTCAAGTGTTGAATTGTGGAAATAAACAAAAAAACAAACTCATTCGTTAAAGATTCCAACTGCGCACGACATTATGCGATATGTTAAATTGGTATATTCAATACCAACTGAAACAATGACCGGCTTTAAAAGGAAAATATTTTTTTAAATCTCGCCTTAAACTAACATCATTTTATTTTGAATTTTACGCTTAAAAGATAAATAATAAAAAAAAATTTTAGACTAATTCAATCGATAATTTCTTTTGTTTTTTTTGTGTTGTAAAACAAAAGAAAAATTTTGTTTGGCATTTGATGGGAAAAAATATTTATATTTAAAATAATAAAAACATAAAAATTGAATTATTTTGAATTTTATTTTAATAATTTTTGGAAAATTTCTCAATGGAATAAAACAGAAAAGTAAAGGAATTCAGTATAAATCGTCGTTTAAATGAATAAAAATATGAAAAGCAACCCCTAAAGTGATGCTGCATTCCCAGTGTTAATGTTGTGCAGAGAAGCGATTCACGCGTAACGATGGGGTCAGCATTGTCGTTTTAAAACATTTTTATTATCGTTTTATTACCTGCTTCTGACGTTCACTGATTTCACAACATTTCGAACTGAACATTATTAATACCATTTGAATATCATCAAATAAATCCTGTGGAAAATTAACTTCGATTTAAAAATTTAAAAAAAAAAATTATTTTTTAAAAATTTATTAAAGAAAAATTTTATTAAAATTTTTCGCTTGAAATTGATCTCTTCTTTAAATATTTACATTATTATAATATAAATCACCGCAGCTTAAGATTAAATGGTAATTTATTACGTGTGGTTATCTGAAATTCCTAAAAATAATAGTAAATATCAATTTAAATATAAATTTAGAAAAATGAATATTTTGTAATGAGTTTGTTGAACTTGAAATTTAAGTATTTCCATCGTCGATTGTTGACATTAACATTTATTCGCTGCGTAATTAACTTGAGGAATGTTATTGGATCGAATGATTTTAGGTAATAGTTTTTAGTGTTATGTGTGTGACCTTGGAAACGTTGAATGGTGTCATGGAAACAAGATTAAGTGGGTTGGAATATTATTTTAAAAAACGATATTGTACTTAACGATTTTATTTTTATTTTAATTTAAAAAAAAATTTATGTGTAAAAATATGGAAATTGGCCAAATTTCATCAGTTTCAATTCCCCCTTAAAATCCAATCCAAATCCCAAGTATAATCTTTTATTCAAATAAATCACATTTTTATATTAACTTATTATTATAATTTTAAATCTTATTTTTATTTTTAAAATATTTTAATTTTTTTATTCAAAAAAAAATTTTTTAAATTTAAATAATTAAATTTTAAAAATTAATGCAAATTTCATTAACAACTTAGTGAATGATAATGGCCAATCGTTTACAACATTAATTACTAACATTAATGAAAAAAGCTTTTAACAAAACTTAGGAAATTAAATTAACTCATAAAACGACTAAATTGGTTATAATTAAAATGAGTTTTGTTTGATTCTAGAGGAGTTATGGCTCTGATGTTTGACATGGATGTTGTAGATGTGAATCAATGCGCTGTGGATTCATCTCTCTTTGCTGACACTCACAGATGCGACCGTCTGACCATGCAGGTGGGTTAAGTGCAACTTTAAAGTCAAATCAATTCCTAATTACACCACATTTTCATTTGAATTTTAAATTCCACCAAGATCAAACTTTACTCCCAACTGAGAATTTTTTTTTTTACATTTTTTTTTAAATCGACTTTAAAGGAATAATTAAAGTTTCTAAAAGTTATTAAACTGTAACAATCGATTGCACTTCAACTTTACTTGACATTTTCTTTTCTTATAAGAAATGCTGCATTGAAGTATCGAGGTTGACAGATCGGTCCCTTGCAATTGCTGCTACAAATCCTTTTTTTTGTTAACCTTATAAATTTTTTTCGCAACCTTTAGTTGATGTCACTTTTGTGCTGAGCAAACAAAAATCGGAAAATTTTTTTTTTATAAGTTAAAATCGTGTTTTGAATTTTTAAATTTTTTTTTATAAAATTAAGTTAAAACAGTTTCCATTAATTATTTTAGTGCCACCCAATACGCAAACAAGGACTCCGTCCCGGTGCCTACTCGTGTTCATGTCGTCACGGTTTCTTCTTGCCGGAACCATCCAACACCGATGGTTGGTTGAGCGCTTCTCAGGTAGATGCCATCTTAGAAGAAAGACAAGAATTGCAATGCGCCCCCTGTCGTTCGGGCTGTGTGTCTTGCGTGGATGATTCGCCTTGTTACGTTGAATATGATGTCGTTCTTCGTGGCTTCCCTCTGGGAGTACAAAGTTTTTCCATGACCATTGCTATCATCATTGCTGTCATCGTTTTTCGCTTGAGAAAAGCAGTGGTAAATTTCTGATTCGCATTTCTAATGACTCTTTACTCCCTTTAAAGTGAGTTGCGAGTAGCAAATACTTGTGTTTCTTACCTTTTATAGTGTTTTGTATCGTAAAAAAATAATGGTTTTATTTTTAGTTTAAAGAGAAATGGCCGTAGGTATAGAATAAATGTAACGGAGCAGTAAAAGTTTAATAGTTTTCCAGTTTCTTTTAGTGTAAAAAAAAAAAAAACTAAAAAAATAAAACCATTTCATTAAATCAAACGCCACTGACTGTAAATTGATGTGTTTTTAAATCCAACTTATTAACCTTAAAAAAAATTTTTTTTTTTTTAATTGAAGTAAAAAAAAATTTAATAAATTTAATTGATATAATTAAAATATAAGATTCCAATAGCATTTGCAAATCCAATAAAATTATTTGAGAATATCATTAAATGACTTAAACTAATCTAAAAGTCAATTAATGTTATCAAATTAATACCAAAATTCCCATAAGCCCTAAACCCATTACAAATTGCAGTTACTTACTAAAGTGAATTTATTATTTCGACAGACGATCGCTACCGGAATGTGGACAATGTTGGAAATGATTTTGATTGGAGCAATTCTCATTTACACTACGGTAAGTTAAAAAAAAAAAGAAAAATGAGAAAAATGAATAAGGGCAATGCGCTTGCGCGAGACGTGTACAATCAGCCGAAAGTGTCATTTCTTTCTTTGTAACGAAGCTTTGAATGGTGTTTTTCTCGCTCGTCATTTCTTTTGTATTTTGTATTGATCGAAACGACTGAACCTAATCCTTGCGTTTATATCGAGCAAAACAAGAGAAATGACGGGAATTACCAAGAAATATCGAGTCTTTCACAAAGTGCCCGCCTTTCACAAACATCGACAGTTTAAACAAATATTTAAGAATCCGTTGCAATGTCAGCCGTAGTTTCCCGAAGTTTTATAAAAAAAGAGAATCGATCGGGTCAAAAAGGATCAACTTTGTACTTTGCAAGTCGAGATGAACTAGAAAAACGATACTTATCATTTTACATTTTCTCTTCTTATCTCCGTGTGTGTATTGTTACACTCTCAAAGCTCTATCTTTATAATGCAAGTGGTTATTGTCGCTCTGGCGAATAATAATGCGCTTCTTCTACATGTAAATGAATCAATTTTTATTTGTTTACCGATATTGAAATTGACTATGTAACATTTTTAGCACGTTACATTAAGATTATAACAACGATGTGTAAACAAATTTTTATTTTTTAAATATAAATAATTTTTTTCAAAAATTTATTTAATTTATTCAAAAATTAATTGAAAAAATTTTTTTTAATAATTTTAATTAAGCCTTTAAAAGTCATTCTTTGCGAATAAAAGATTTAATTCTATTGAATAAAATTTAAAAAAAAAGAATTTTTTTTCTTTAAATTCAATGTTATTTTTAAATTTTTTATTCTTCATGTTCCATTAATAAGAGATTTCCTTTCTTTAACTTTCAGGTTGTTTGTCGTTATTTCGAGCCGACAACATTGAATTGCCTTTTGGAACCCTGGTTCAGGGAACTAGGATTTGCATTTTGTTATGGCGCCATTGTACTCAAAATGTACAAGTAAGAACTTGCTAATTTACTTGCAACGACTTTCTATGCATTAATAATTCATCATTGGGCAAGAAAAAATGCATCAATTTTCCTGCATTTACTGTCTGGTGACCATTTTTGCTTACATTAGTTGATTATTTTTCCATTTACCAAGTATTAATGGAGTGGTCCTGCTGGTACACAGTTATTGCATTTCTAGTGTTTAGATAATGACCACAAATAGCCTTTTACTCGATACGAGAGCCAGCAAATTCAATAACAAATCGAGCATTAAATCTCTTGTTGTTTTCCTCGATTATGTTTCGCATGTTTTAATTATCCAAATAAGTAAAACTTATAGAAACTCAATTTAATTTATAAATAAATTTTATTATAAAAATTCTTTCTTCTTCCTCCCTTAGTTAAGAACGTGAGTTGAGCTTAACAAGTATTGATTAATGGGATTTTATGTGAAGTCGACATAAAAAAATGTGGGTGTGGAGCAATACAAATATCGATATTTATGTTTTTTATGTGTATAAAGCTCGATTGTGTTTGTCTTAAAATGATTTTAATGTATTTGTTTACGTTTATAGTGATTTTAATCTTTATAAAAGTTGTGATTTTGCATTTTTTTACATTTAAAAATGATTTAAATGTATTTTACGGGTATTTCTTATTCATTGAGATTTTTTTTTGGAATTTTTTTTGAAAATTATTAAAATTGTAGAATTCTGGTCGAGTTTCGGACCCGCAAAGCTCATCGATGGATAGTACGGGATAAAGATTTGCTCAAGTACTTGGCAGCCATCGTTTTGGTCGTGAGTGGGTATATGGCTGCTTGGACAGCCCTCAACATTCATCTTTTACAAGAGGGTTATAGTATATTGGCCATTGGTTTCACGCCCGATGGGCTACGTTATGTCGTCTGCCGATCAGCGTGGTGGGAATATGTCACCGAGACAGGTATGATAAAAGAAATTTTATTATGGGTAAAATTTAATAATAAAATAATATTTATTGTTAAATATAGGAGAACTGCTTTTTCTATTTTTTGGCGTTCATCTCTCGTACCATGCGCGGAATGCGGTTACAGAATTCGGGGAAAAACGTTACCTGTGCCTGTCCATCTTTATCGAGCTGCTCGTCTCAATAACCCTGCATGTTTTACGGTAAATATTAACATTATATTAATTTAATATTAAAAATTTTTTTTTTAATGCATTAATTATTTTTTTTGTATTTTTAAATTTATTTATTTGTGGTGTTGAAAATTTATCATTTTTTATTTTTAATTATTTTTTAATAAATTTAAAATTCACTAAATTCCACTTCACGACTTTCCCATCGAACTTGATCTTTAAGATTTTACTTACAATGCAAATGGTGGGAATTATGTTTGTGGATTATCAAAAATGGCTGTTTGCACTCATTAAATTTCTAAGCTTTAATTAGAATACTTTAATTATCCTTAAGAAAAATAAGAAATTAAAAAAAAAACGTCAACTACAGTTTTCCATATTCACTAATCTATCAACTAATTGGCTCATTATAAACGCACCAAATTATGAGACAAGACGCCATTCATTTGCGAAAATATTATTTGCATGACATCATTACTAAATGGCATCTGTTCGTTGCCAAAATAAAAAAAAAAAAAATCATTTTCTCTTTAATATTGATGATTGTTGTTTCAAATTCCGTTTCGCACGTAACAAAACGACAAATTCCACTTTCATCATAAAAATTTTTTTTCTAATTTAAATTTACGATTCACCTCATTATTTATGAATGAAATCGAAATAAATTTCACATTTAAAAAACAATTTCGAGTGTTCAGAGTTACAATGGAATTTCAAGCGCTTTTTAATGACAATTTTTCAAGTCACTCGTGGTTTTTTACAGACAAAAAAAATTCTATAAAGACCACGAATCATTTTTTTCCTATTTTTTTTTTAAATATTTTTTTCTTTTTCTTTTGCAGGCATGTGCTCTGGTTGGATGTCAATCCCGACTACATTTTTCTCATGTACTTTATTCGTTGCCAGATAACTGTCACTGTCATTCTCATCCTCATTTTTGGACCAAAAGTAAGAAAATATCAATTTATTTTCGTGCCAAATGGGATTTTAACCTGACAAATTAAGAATTATAGTCCCAGAAATTTAATGTTTATCTCATGACACTGATATTACAAGAAAATTGATATGTTTTGTTTCAATTGTCCCTTTTTTTATTACCACAAATTACTGGAAATCTAATTTCTTTTAACCAAAAAGTAAAACAAAATTTTACCTCGAATAAATTGAGATTCTCTTGGGTAATGCCACAATCTATAAAATTCCAAGTGTTAATTGACAGCTATTAACTAGTTAAATGTTTAAAATTGACGCGAGATGGCGATAAATGTAATTTAATTCCTGCTGTTTTGCATCACTATTTATAAAATTAAAACCTAGAAAATTTATCGTATAAAGATCAACTTTTAAATGAGTAATATTGTTGTTGACTATCGCCTGGCAACCAATAAGCCTTCAATTCAGTTTCAACACGCTCAAACTGCAGTATTTATTGGAAACTGTTGACTTTCTCTATGCCCCTTTTCTCAAAGTGCACCGAGTCTTTCGCATTTCTGTTTACCCTCTTTCATTCCAGCTTAAGAGACTCATCCAAATAAAAAATAAAAAAACCGAATCGAAGAATCAGTTCATTTTTCTTGTCACCCCACGAGATGTATGAGACGAGACTGAAATTAAAATTATTAATCCGAGATTTGAAACTCGGATGTCGACGCTTGTGAAATCGAAACGAGATTTTTATTCAACATTTAATTCATTCTAAAATTGCGGAAAATCAAAACGAGTTGCCACAGCAACTTAAGTCTCGATTAGAATGTCATTGTGGTCTACCAATTGATTATTTCCAAGTAAACGCGATTTTGAGTTTAGATTAAAGCGTAGTTGATGAGCTGCATTTGAATTATTTATGTCTCTTAAACACATTTTCAGTTACAACTCGCAGACATTTGACATTTCTTGAGGCTAAAAACTTGTTGAAAAATAATAAGATTTGCATTCAAACTGAGCTCAACTTCTTTATCAGAGTCATACACGAGTTGAGAGTCACCAAGGTTAAGCTTAGAATTTTTAAAAAAAATTATTAAAAGCAAATTTCATTTTGAGATTTTTTTTATTTTAATGAAAAGAATATTTTCGTGTTATTTTTTATTAATTTTGTTTCTTTTGTAAACCTGAGGTTTGATGGGAATATGTTATTTGAATTAGGGTGAATGGGCGATTCTAAATGGATCGATTCGATATTGATTCCACTCGAATTCAACTCCTTTTCGATGCTGGCGGTTTCCCCGAAGGAGTATTGCAATGACAATTGTCGCCAATTATTCGCTGAATTATTACTATATTAAATTCTTCCTTTTATTATCGCCATTAAAAGAATTTTTCTTTGGAAATTAAATGGGAATAAAAATTTGAGAAATTTAATTTTTCAGGTTTTATTTGGGTAATAAAAAAGTTAAATAAAAGTGAATGATACGAAATAAAAAATATGCTGTTTCTCCAGTTATGGTATTATCACCGTCCTCCGAGAGAAGATCCAGAGCACAGGGGCGAGCACACGGTGCATGAGACGGTCAAGTTACAAGATGGCGTCACCTCCAATGGAGAAGTGGATATTGGTGAGATCAATTTGGCCGATATGGATCCCGAAGACATACGGGTAATTTAATATTTTAAAATTCACATTTCCTTAATAAAAAAAAAAAAAAAAATTTTGGACAAAAACCAAAATTTTTAATTTTTTATTATTTTTAAAAATAAAAATAAAAACAAATATTTACATTAAATAAATTGCATTTTCCAACCAAATAGAACTGCCAAAGCCTTTTAAAAAAATGATAGAAAATAAAAAATCAATAATGTAGAAAATAGATTATCCCCCCCCCCCCCACCCCCTTTTTTCCAATTCTCATTTTATTATTAATGCGAATTATATATTTCATAATAGGCTGAACTGCGCCGTGTTTACACACAATTACAAATTCTTCGGAACAAAACAATGCGCAAGGACAACCCGCACATTTCCAAAAGAAGAGGTGGACGCAAAGCCACCCACCGCCGCTTTTCTCTTCAGGTAAATAAACTCCCAAACAACTAAAAAAAAAAAATAAGATGTGTGTAAAAGGGTATTTTCAGCTCCAAAAACACAATTGAAATAGTAAAAGACATCTTAAATAAGCGACTCAACATTTTATACCTGTTTACACCATTTATTTTTTTTTACAATTTTAACTTAAAATGAGATTATAGGCCTAAAATTCATTTAATATTAAAATGAAATGCTTTTAGTAACCTTTAATAGATACTAATATATTTTTTCCCTTCTTAGTAATCTCCAGCTTGTTTTTTGTTTATTTATTCTTAGGCCTTAATCAAATATTTGCTTAGTTTGCACTATACAATTTATTTTTTATTTTCTTTTTCTTGTTTTTTGTTTTCGTTTACTTCTCTTGTGCTTGCAGACACCCACCCCTTAATACAAAACGGCGAAATCACAAATGGAGACTTAACCCCTTGTTTCCAGGCGTTTCACCCACGCCACCGCCCCTACAATGGCGGCGGGGACCACGAGGCGGAACATTCGAAGACGCCCGAAGAGTCGACGGCCAGTGGGGACCTTCCGCCCGACCCCGACGCAATTGCAGTCACCACACCATCGAATGTCACCTTTAAAGGTCTGATGCTGAAATGAAAACAACAAAAAATTAAAAAAAAAAAAAAAAAATGGAGTCTTATCACCAAAAAATTTCAGAAATAAATGTGACAATGGTTAAGTTTTAAATTAGTATATTGTTGTTAAATCTATGATTTTTGAAAAAAAAAATAAGAAAAAAAATTACCATTATTTCTATTTATTTATTTATTTTAGGCCTAGTTGGCAATATTTTTTATTATCAATTTAAATAACTCAAAATTCTAGAAATCTCAACTAACTTAACTTAATAATAACTAAATAGGACCATAAAACAGAAAATTTATAAAAAAAATTTAAAGATTGTGTACAAAAAAAAAACATGAATGGATTGTATAAAAATTGTTGTAGCCAATGCTTAACAAGTTATGTATAGATAACTTTGTAGGGTGGAATGATATTAATAAATAAATGTAATTCCTTTTTTTAAATTAATTGAAATGATTTTTTTATTAAATCTTTAATTGAGAAGACACAGCTTTAAAAGATCATCTCCTTTATGTTAAATATCATATAAAAACCAATTGCTTTTTATTCCCTTCTTTAAAAATTGCTACTGCATTCCAAATGAGAGCAAATATCTGACATTCTATATTCAACACGTGACTGAGCGAACTTAAAATAAGATACGAGAATAAAAATAAACAAGAAAAAGTTTGCCAAAATTCGAGCTTATTTTGCATGAAAAACGGATAATGACATAACAAATGCACATTCAATAAACATCCGGGTTCCCATTAAGGCGAAATGAAGGTAAGGTTCGATTCAATGGTTTGTTATGCATTTTTAGTGTAATTTCGTGTTAAGTTTAGTATTTTAGTTAAAGCCGAGATTTGGTTTGTTTGTGTTAGGATTAAGGGAAAGATGGGTGAGATATTGCCCGAATTTGTTAAGAAGTTACCACAAACATTAACGGTCAACGTCGGTGGTCAATTGAAACTTCAAGTTTCGATTTCGGGAAATCCGAAACCAGACGTGAAATGGTTTAAGGATTCTTTACCAGTACTTCGAGACAATTCACATACATATAAAGATTTAGATGATGAAATTCATATCCTAAAAATCGATCCTCTTTTGTTAAACGACGAAGGTCAATACGAATGTAAACTCGAAAATTGTCTGGGTTCAGTTTCGTCTTTCTGCGATGTTCAAGTCCAAATTTTAGGTGAGTTAATTAGTCACTCTGGTGACGAAATTCGTAGTTAAATTTAATAAATCTTTATTATTCTTCTGATTTTATTCTGTAGATGAAAAATTCTCTGTCGAGGATATTTTCAATGGTATTTATTGTCAAGAAAAATCGTAATTTTTAAAATTTTTCTCATTTTTTCGATTTGATTAAACGATAAAACAATAGAGCATCAGTCAGGAATTTTCATATTATTCGACGAAGGCTCACAAGACGAAGACGATAATAATAAAGAAAAAATTAATGAAGAAGGTTATTTACTTTAATAAATTTCATTAATAAAGACCCATTAATTAACAAAAATTATTTTAATTTCACAGCTAATCACGGTCGACGATCAATTTCAGCATCAGAGCAAATTGAAGTAGGTCATATAATGTTAAAAAAAATCTTTAAATAACTTCTTTTATTAAAATTTTCGCAAATTCATTTCCACGTAATTCTAGATTCGTTCCAAATTCCACACCATAACTTTTCACCCTCGTTTTATATTATGAAGTTTCACTTAATTAGTAATCCCTGAATATAGTCTCAACGGCTAAAAACTCATAACCCGAATTTGGAGCCAGATTGTTCTTGACCTTATTTCCAATGAACCTTGGTTAGAGTAAACTGTTGAGTGTATTGTACATTCATTTTACTGTAACGAGGTGGGATGTTGCAATATGGCGCCCACTTTGATGCTAAAAATATTCACAACCGCATTTTCTGTTGGTGGTATCATCGGCGATGTGTGGAGGCCAAGCAGTTGGGTAAGTGGATAATTTCTTTCAAATACGGATTGGATTTTCACTCGTCAATTACTCAGTCATCTGGAACCAACTTTTTTTTCTTTTCTTCTTTTCGGTAAACGATTTGTACCATTGTTTGCTTTAAACAGTCGAAACTGTCTGAGTTTTAAACAATTCGGTTTTATGTAAACAGGAGTTTTGTTTCTTTGTTTTATCTTAGGGGTTCATCGAAAATTTAACGAAAGAAAAAGAAAAAATGGATACTTCGAATTTAAAGGTGAATTTAATATGTAAATTTAATGTTTTAAAGTAGTTAGAATTATTAAAATCTAATTTTTAAAATTTAAATTAGTTTAATTTTTATTTGAAAACGAAAGTAATAAAATTTCGATTAATTATTAATTAAACTTTTAAATTGAATTATAAATTCGATACGAGATGGCGTTGCGACATTATTATTATCGCATTTTACCCGCCTTATTAATAGCAAATCAATTGAAACGTTCCAACATTCATCAATCTTTAAGACTCGATTAATAATTCCGAAAGTTAACAAAAGAACAATTTGCTAAAATAACAGAAATTTTCCCAACCTTACAAATTGTATTTTCATTTGCAGAAAACAAACCGTCATGGTAACATCACATCGCCTTGCGAGTCGCCAATTCCACTGCAAAGAACCTCTAGTGCAACAAGTAGTACAGATTTAAACGCATCACTGCGAATAACAGAAGTCACATCTCCGACCGAAATATATTGCGACCACCAACCTTTGGTCAGAGAAGACAGCAACGATTCACGGGATGAAAAAGAAAATGTAATATCCGGCGGATTACAAATAACTGAAATGGAAGACGATACTATAATGGAGGAAGACGAAGAAGAAGAAGAATTAGTTGCCATAGCTTCACGAACCGAAGAGACGGTTATAAAACATTGTGAAGAAAATGAGGTCCGGGACCAACTCGTCGAGGACATCCAGGATAAATTGGAATTTAATAAACAAGTCGATTCGCTCGCATTGGACGTGGATAAAGATGCCGGATTTCTTAGCAGAGCTTCGAATATCTGCGATTCGCTCATGAATAGTATCGAAACCGAAGAAAAAACTTTGAAGAAAAGCATAGATAGTGGGTTTGGTAAATACACGCCCGATAAATACGACGATTCGGAGCAAAAGTCGAGCGAGAAGAAAGAAAATTTTTATCAAAGATGCGATAAAGTTGGTTTTGAAATCAGCAGAGAAAAATACGAATTGTCTGCCGACGAAATCGCAGCGAAATATCGAACTGAAAATAACAATTTGATCGACGAAAGTGATTGGATTAAAGAAAAGGCTTTGAATACCTCATCAAAGGCTATTCGAGAGGTCGAAGACATGTTCGAAAGGTCTAAAAGAGAGTTGGAGAATATATTGGACATGGCCAAATCTAGAAGGAAAATCTTACGAATCGGATCATCCGATGACGATTTGGATGACGAAATCGATAGGATTAGACAAGAGTTTACGAGAAAGAGAAAATTAAGTAAAGAAAATGGCAGTAAATTTTTAACTAACTTTGACTCGAAAAGCGATTTGTTGGACTTGAAAAAACCGAGAAGAATCGACGATATTTTCGAGAAAAGTCGGAAGGAAATGAGGGAATATTTGGAAGAGTCGAAGAAGTCACGAGATGATTTTTTTGTCGGTGATTTGATGGACGAAGGATCGTTTTTCAAGACGAACGTATTCAGACCGGTCGAAGAAGATTTGGACGAGTTGGACGACTTGGACAAAAGTTTTAAGACCGATAGGAATATGAGGGATATGAAAAAAAGATGGAAAAATGAGGTCGAGAGAAGTGAGAAGGAAATTTCGAGTGAGATGGGACTGACTTGGCCGCCCGTGCACGGATTGTGGATCGAATCGAGCGAGGGAAGTGACACTTCTGGTTCATTTGGGCTCAGTGAAAGGCGTGAAAAATGTCACGAAGCAGAAAAGGCCGAAGCACAAGTGAAGGATAAATCGGAACAGGTAATAAAGGATTGGTAAATCGTTTGATGTTTTTAAAAAAAAAAAAAAATTTAACCCTTAAACTTATTTAATCGAAATTAATTTATTTTAGGCAGATGACGATACAAGTAAATTAGACGACGAATCAATTAACGACGAATCACTCGATGGATTTGAGGAAAAAGAAACAGTAAGTTTTAAATTTAAATAAAAATTAAATATTTACAATACCATCTGGTGATGGTAACGTGCATTTCAAAACATGAAAGTAACGAAAAATAAAAATAAGAAATTGTATTTGACGACCGTGTCGTTGGAAATTTATTGGAAACAACTGTCAGAGGCAGCAAAATAGGCTTTTCCAATGAATTCAAAGTAGGACAAGGTCTCTAAAGTGTTTTAACTCTTTCTCTCGATTGAGAACGAGACCAGACTAGAGTTGGTGATCCATTCCAAAATTAGCTTGTGCTTTGGAATTATCTTTCGCATGAGTCGCTCACTCACCACTCACCATCACCAGTCGCTGCTTCGTTTATTCAGCAACCCCACGAGCCATAACTGAGACAAAATACGTAAGGTAATTTGACTTAGTGCTTTGGCATCTCTAAATCTTGGCAATGCTTTTGTTTGACGTCGTTGGCTGATGAGATTATACTTTTTTTTATTTATATAATGTTTTAAGTACGAATCGATTGGGAATGACTTTAATTTATGCTTATATAGAAAAGTGTTGTGTTTTAAAAATTAAAAATTAAATTACATATTTTTAAGATATTCTTTTGTGTTGTTGAAAATAATTTAAACGAGTCTTTTATTTCTTAATTCCAGGAGGGTCACTTGCCCTTGGATGGTTGCCCACTCAAAATGTCTGTGATGAGGTCTTACGAGTCTCACTCGTACACAAAAAGTGCAGGTATTTTAATGGATGTTTTAAAGAATTTAAAGTTTTTTTTTGATGAGATTTGAAGTTGGAGTTTTTAATATAAATTCTTACTGGGGGTAAAATTTATTTTCATATTTTTTTGCTACTGAAATAATCATTTAATACTATCGATGGTACAGAGCAATATGGATAAGTACTCAAAGAAAAATTTCAAAAACATTACACTTTTTCTTTAATATAAAATATTCAAGTGCTAAAGTGGTAGGTGGCATTGACAAATGATCTGTACAAACTCACTTCAATTTTACCAAATGCAGAAATAGTTTACTTAATAAACCATCATTCAATGACAATGTAAATTCTATGGTTGAACTGTCTCTCAATAAATGGTACTTTAATCCATCACAGCATTTTTTCTATTTAATTTTGCCATTTCTACTTTATGAAAGAATGCTTTAATGTGTTTGTGAAATATTATACAATTTCCACTTTGAAGTCTTGATCTTAAAGTCTTTAAAAACATTTTAATTTCATCTTATGAAAATACTATTAAATTACTGGTAGTGCCTGCGAGGCATGAAAGGAGCGCAAAGTTTAAATTAATTTTTTATTTACATTAAATTAAATATTGTTAAAGCTTATTTTCAAGAAAAATCATTCGAATTATCTACTCTTTTGATTGCGAATTTCGTGCATTGTTAAATAAGACAAATTTGATGTCCTATTGACTTTTGTTTAAGTCACGTCACACAGTGATCTGTGATTGGCTGTGACAATACAATCGCATGATAAATTTCTAACAATCTTTCCAAATCTCTTTGTAATTGGGTTCTTCGACTCAATTACAATGCTGCGATGCAAAGAAGCACGAAATTTGCGTCACAAGTAAATGTAAAATGGACTTAATTATATAAAACTAACTACCAAGTGTGTACCTCTGCCATTCTGGCTAACACTAATCTCAGGGGCCAAGCCATGCTCTTAGAAATCTTATCATTCTAAGCATCTAAAGGTCTTTAATATGCAAGAATAGTCACACAAGTATGACCAAGGGCATTAATTTCCTTTTAAAATAATTCAATTTGTTTAAAACACATCAAAAACAAAATGGCTAAAAATTGAACAGTTTGATTCAGACCAGAAGACGAGCCTGTTAAGCAAGCAAGTCATTGAACGAGTAAATTAAGTTTATCCAATAGGCTAAACTGACTTGTGAAATTAACTCGATTTTGTCAACTCAGTTTAGCCATTGTAATTTTACAATGCAGTTTTACAACAATATTAAGCTATCTTTCCAAAATAAAATTGATTACCAAGCCACATTCTGTAAGGAAGAAAATGCTGTTGGCAGTTCATCAGCAACAAATGAAAACGAATAAAACTTGAATAATAAATATGCAATCTTAGAAACACAAATGACTCGAAATAACAAAACATCATGCACAAGCAGCATATACACATGTGATTTTATGAATTTTAATGACATCAATAGACTTAGCATTCGAATCCCCATTTTATAGGTCAATTTGTACTCGAGACATTTGACAAACAAATAAATTTAGAAATGACTTTCGTTTCGGTTTGTGCATTTGGCACCTTGGAATTTATTTATGTGTTCTTTTTCTCTTCTTGGCAAGTTGTTTGAATGATTGCCTTACTTTGAGCTGATTAAGTGATTTAAGAAATCCTAATAAAATCCTTTTCACTCGTTTGCCTTATACGGCCTAACAAAATAAATAGTCTCAGTGGGATTAATTCAAAGCCAAGACACCAGATGGCAGCAATCAAATCACTTTTCTGGCGACTTGTTTCAAAACTATCATCTTTTATTATTATTTTCTTTAAAACTTAAATTTTTATTTATTTATTTTTAGATTATTTTGAACAGTCGTTTGAATACAGTCACTCAACAACAGGCAGAAAAGAAACATCATCAAAATCGAAATCCCATCTTTCTTTTTCCGAGTCTTTCGACGATGATTCGAAATCTGAACCAGTAAGTATAAACTTTAAAAAAAAAAAAATCTAAAGAAAATTAAAAATAAATGGTAAATATTTCACCTTGAGTTAAGAATATCAAGATGATCTAATGTTAAAGAATTCAAAACACTGTCACACACGGATTTAAAGGGGTGTGACGTAAATCGTTCTAGAACAATGCATACTCGGTATTTAGTCAAACAAAAGTCGAACTGATTTATTTTTAGGTTGATTACGAGAATCTAAAATGTTTGGCTAATTTTGTTAATAGTTTTCATGTGTGTGTGTAAGCATTTTGGCAGGTTGAATCAATTATCAGTTAGTGTTAACTATAATTTACCTAATGTTTTTATTTCTAGCTTTAATAGGCCTTTTTTAACACAAGTTTCTTTTTTCCCATTCTTTGCTAGACTTAACTTTTACTAAAATATTTTTTTTTTAAATGTTAAAAAAAAAATTGTCGCCGAAGACTGGATTCGAACCCTGGAGTTTCCACTTTCAGATTTAACCCATCTCATGAAGCCTCATGGGAACTGCTGCAGTCTTTCGAAATAAATAATAGGTTATTCTACGTGGTAATAAATGATAGCCTTCCACCTTTTATAAATCCTTTTTTTGCTTGTGCACGGATTGAAGAGCAGTGTTGGGAATAAGACACTTGTATGTGTTACTATAGCTTTGATTAAATTTGTAAGTTAGATTTGAATTTAACCAAAGCCGATGCTATACACATGTGAGTTAAGATAAGATGACATTTGAATGAAATATTTTACCTGTGAATACAAACAACGAAGCTATTGTTGCAAATTTAAATTTGGTTGGTTTGCATTTTCTATGTTTAGTTCGAAAGTTCTTAAATTAAAGGAAGTGCGATTTAATGCAAGGATTGAATTACAGGAAGAGTAGTTAAAAAAAGATGTGCTGATGTGTAATAATCAAATTTATCTCTGCCAAACCTGTTATTGAAGTTGAACATAAATTTCAATATTAATTAACATGTTTAATGTTCAACAAATTTTTACAATTATTTATTAAAGCTGCCAACAAGAAACACATTGTTACTCACAAACAAATGAAAATAAATGACAAAATTAGACATTAAGTGTTAAATCCAACACAAAGCATTTTAAAAATAGTTTTAAACATCCTATAAAATACAAAAAAAAGTGAATTAATTGTTTTCTTAGCTAAGAAGTTCATTGGCCACGTGTTTAAAAGATACTTAAAAATAAACTCGTAGCCAGACATTACTTGGCAAATTGGATGGGAGTGTATAAAAAAGTCATTTATATTTTATCCATCGAAAATATATCGCAATTAGCATAATTCTACATTGTTGATTGGTGGGGCTACTCAGGAATATGTTAAACTTTGGTACTTAGCAAAAGATGCTACACATGGTTTTAAGAGTGAAGAAAATGAGCTTTGGCTCTGATTGTTATGTAAGTGCGTGGTGTGATGAAAAACAGACTTTTCCTTCGAGGTAAAGATAGACGAACTCCCACGTAGTGCAGGCACCTCAACAAGTTTAAGTTTGTTTGGTGGGAACCGTTTAGAAACTTGTTTGTAGTACCGACTTCAACTGCTGATACAAGCGCAAAATCCGACCAAGTCAATGTTCTTTTTCCATTTGCAGACGAGCTACAGATTTTACCAAACTCGTTTCTTGCCACGTTGGTGGTTTTGGTTAATATGTTTACAAGAATTTCAGTTTTATTTGTAAATAATTTCATTAGTTTTAGAATTTTTTTTTTTTGTATTTTAAATTTTTTTTTTGAATGTTGTAATTTTGCATGTAATTGCATTAATGTTAGGCCTTGCAATTATTTTATTTTTATGGAATAAAATGCTTTTTTTTTTATTGTTGATAATTCATTTTGGTGTGATTAATTAATAAAATTATTTTAAACAAAAATTCTGGATTTTTTATATTAGTTTTAAAAATGCTTTTTAAAAAAATAAATGCATGAAATTTTCATTTATTCTTAATTTTCCAATCATTTTCATATCCACGAAAAAGTAAATGAAAAATTACTACTTTTAGAATTTTTCTATTCTAACAGATCAAAATCTCCATCATAAAACTATAAATAATTTTTTTTTCTAGTTAAAGCATGTCTAGTCTAATAACATGTTGAAATCTCATATTGCAACACTCTAAAATTTATAATGTCAAAGACTATTATTTTTAAATTTTTTTCATTCTCAAATTCACTTATCACATTATATCTTAACAGAGACTTGGCGGAAACTGCTTTTACTGATTTATCTTTAAATATAATAATACTTTATCTCCACACACTTATAAACTAAGAGTTATAATTCAATTTTAAAGTTTTCTCCCGCAAAGTCTGTATTTGGCTAAGCCCTCACACCCCTTTACTCTCTAATTAAATTCAAAAGAGAAAATTGAAATAAAAGATCAACAAATGAAAACCACACGTCTGTGTTAGTTCTCTTTAAAGGCGAACGACTGTCAGAAATAGATTTAGTATAGACAAGCAAAAAAAAAAAAGTGATTACAAGGGGGTGTCGGTTATAAGCATATTAAATGAGGCCATTTACCTTTTTGCCGTCATGGGGGAGGGATGAATGAGATGAGCCATAAGCAACATGCTCAGCTCCACTCTATTTTTATCACTCGTTGGTTTTTATACGAGAGCCAAGGACTGGCCTAACTCATTTTTCAGAGTTGCGAGCTTCGAGGAACTCACACTCTTCAGGAATAAGAGACCTTGGCCCTGGCTCACCTACGATGGGTTAAACGTGATAATGGGAATACAAAGCAACGGAGATTGTTGTATTTGAATTAACAATGGAAATGCGGTCAGTTTGAATTGAATATTTATAATTGGGAATTGCCATGAGTTCGTGCGCGGGTTGCAGTTACTGTCGGGTGACTGGAAAGTCGAAAATACTTCCCCATCCTAAATACCCACCCCTCATTCCCCTACCCAAACCAAACTTGGACGAAATCAGGAGAAAATTCTGCCGCGTTATGGGTCACAAAATGGAGGTACATCACTACTTTCCATTGATTGACAGCGAGAAAAATAATGTGCCCAGATCGAGGAAGTGTCGGGTGATGACGAAAAGTCACTCGATGGAAAATCACAATTACACACCTAATTTCGAGGATATTCCGTTCCATCGGTCTCTCGGATGCCGTATCACGCAACACGAGGCGCCATCTGGTTATAATTTTATTTATCCATTACTGTACAAGCGCGAACAGAAAGCGTTGAATAACGACGAAATGAGGTTATTACAATGCGTCATCACCCACGAACATCATTTCACACCCAATTACAAATACGTGCGGCCGATGCTGGACGTTGGTCAAGAAACGGAAGAGGAAATGGTAAGAAGTATCAAAGAAAAATTGAAATTGCCAAAAGCAGAAACGGAAACAACCATAAACGGACATAAATACGTATATCCGGTACTTAACGAGGATTGCGGACTCATTTTACCATCGGCCATCGAACAACTGTTGCGGTCACAAAGGGTCGAACACGTTTTGCTATCGACCGAAAAAGACAAAATTCGAATCGAAACCAAAGACGGCAGCATCGAATTGCCAACATCGGCAATGAGTTCTGAACAGGTCCATGAAGAGCTACTGACCGAGAAACTCATGCCCGGCTGCGGTTGCGGCAAAAAATTCACTGAAGATTCAAACGTCCAAGAAAACGGTCGGCAGCGGCCGACGTTAAAAATGATGCGCCGCCACTTCACATTGGATTTATCGGAATTGCCGTGGCGGAGATCACAAAGTCCATCGTCGCCATCTACTTCCGGCACTCCGGGGACCCCCGAATCTCAGGTTTTTCCTATTGAATCAAACCATTTGGAATCATTAGCAACGAGCCAAACGGACAAACTAATTGAGGAATTTGCCATTTTGTCCACTGAGGATTTAACGACCGCTTGCGCAGTGATCATCGAGCGTTTAATCGAAACTGCGAGCAAACAGTCGAAGAAGATTAAAAGCAATAATAAAAAAGTGAAAAAGAGGAAAAGTATGAGCAACGGTATTATTAAAGACGAATGTCCACCAAAACCACCGCCCAAAATGAACGATTTAATTGGCCGACTTGAAAACGATCGCGAAAAGCTTTTCGATGTTTTTGAGAATTTGGAAAAAGAATTTGTTAAAACGAACACGTGCAACAGCATCAACAATAACAAAGTCCAGTTTTTCGAACGGGCGTTAATCGAGTGGGCTTCGAGCCAAAAATGCGCGGAAGTCGATAAAAGCGTCAAGGAAAATGGCGCGCGATTTAATTTGGCCAAACTCGCAACTAATTTGGCTCTCAATGGGATCCAATGGGATAACGAGGCAAAAACAATAACAACCATAAATTGCGAATCATCGCCAACAAAGGTTTCCACGGCAACTGCGTCGCCCAAGATGGTCGAATGGTTAATTAATTGCCTCGCAACGAGTGAAGGTGACAGAGGAGCGAAAATAGCCGAACAATTGGCCAAAGTCCAACGAGGGCTGTTTGTGGACACAAATAGCGAAGGAAACAGAACCCGAAAGGAAATTCTTGTCGAGAAAGACGCAGAAAACGGAGCTAAGTCAGGCATCGAGCAACAGGAGTTGCGGACCGCCCAAACCGAGTCGATGGGTGTCGAAATGATGAACGTCGAAGCGACGCGGATCAACGAGTGCCAATGGCGACGCGCGAGCGCCGATTTCAGCCTCTTCGAGGAGGCATCTCAAAGTGGACAAAATGGTACCGAGGTCGGTGGTTCACGCTTGGCGGTTCAGTGTCCTCGCGATCACGTGATCATACCGGTACTTGAAGAGCACTTGTGGGACGATGCGGTCAGTTTCGACAACCTCGAATCGTGGCGGGCGACGACGATTCCATGCATCCAAAATCTGCCGTCGGTCGCGACCTTGTCGTCGTTTGCAGTCACTGTCGAAAGAGGGATCGACTTTCTGCCGACGACTGTAACCGAATTGTCGGAAAATGTGTCGATCGCGGTGCTGGAACCGGTCGATTTGAGTGGAACTGATATCTTGACTGCAGCTCTCGATTCCGAATGTCGACTGCAACGACTTTCCTCAAAGAGGGAGACCTCCGAATCTCTGAAACCGACGTTGAAGAAACTGAATTTAGCCCAAGAAGTGATCGTTGGTCGGGTTACTACGACCGCTGGAACCGGTTTGGTCACGATTCAACCGGTGCCATCGACTGCCGGTCAATATTCGTGGCCATTGGCACACATTTCCACCAAAGACGGACCTCGAATGGTCGTACTCGGACAACTGCACACATCCGAAGGCCCAAAGGTCATTGCTCTCGGACAGATACAAACGAACGAAGGTCCGAGAGTCGTGGCTTTAGGCCAGATTCGTACCCCCGAGGGACTTAAATTGATTGCGCTCGGACAAGTGGACACTGGCGACGAAGGCGAAGGAATGCAATTGATGTCAATCAAACACGTACAGACAGAAGACGGAAATAAAATGGTGGCAGTGCAGAGAATCAAGTCACGTGACTTGGGTGTAGTCGGAAGCGTTTCGAGTTTGGAAGTTCACGAATTAATTACAGAAGAAGGAACGAGAGTGACCAATGTGGGTAAAGTACTAACGACCGACGGGGTCGTTTCGATGGTTCTCGGTCAATTGAACACTAACGAAGGCCCGAAAGTAGTCACTTTGGGTCAGTTGGAAATGCCCGATGGTACGAAAGCTGTAGCATTGGCTCAATTGATGACCCAAAACGGAATCCAAACAGTCCCTCTCGGCAGAATTGCGACGTCGAAAGGCCCGAAAATGGTCGTTTTGGGACGAATCACTACGAGTCAAGGACCTAAACTCGTCGCTTTGGCCCCGATCCAAACTCCAGACGGTCCCAAAATGATGGCCATCGGCCAGATGACGACCCCCAGTGGACCCAAATTGGTGGCACTCAGTTACGTAAATAACGGAGACAAAAGTCAAATGGTGGCCGTGAGGGAAGTGGATCCGGATGAACTTCCGGGAGTCGTAAATTACGAGCAAAACCTCGATTTAATTTGCCCCGTAACAGCAGCAACAAATATCGACACCAACAACACAATAACAACAACTCAATCAACAAAAATACCAACGACGACGGTAATGAACAAGCAACAAAAATACACGATTTTAAGCCAAGTTTTATGTAACGAAAATCCACAAGACGGCGTTTTAAAGGCATTGGACAACCCGAATCCGGAAGAGCCGAATCTGATCGTTCTCGGCCAATTCGTCGACTCCGATGACGGTGTCCGATTCGCTTTGGGTCGATTGGCCGAAGGCGAAAACGAAACTTTGGTTTTTCAATTGATACAATCGAATTCGGCCCTCCTTTCGGCAACCAAAGTCATCCCGTTACAAATCGTCGACATTGGCCAAGGTCGAAAAGTCGTTTTGGCCAAAGTCAACGTTTCGGGTGCCATTTTGCAAGAATCGAATTTATTCGATGACGACGACGACGAGGGTAACGACGACCTCGAGATGGGAATGAGCGGTGGGTACAAGAGTACGTCGACTTTCGAATCGACTTCGACCGCCGAATGGTCTTTTGTTCGCCGAAAAACTTCCGTGAAGAAAAAGTCGAGCGTTTCGTCCACTTCTTCGCGAAAATCGTCGACGGAGGAACGAGGCGGTGCGATGTCGCCTTCGGTCAAGAAATTTAAAAGTCTTTTTACACGTAAAGCGTCGATTCCCAGCGGTGGACTTCTCACGAGTAATATTGACGATATTTTCACCGATTACGAATCGGCGCTTCTGCACGAGCCGACGGCTTTAAACGAAGAAGCGTTGGGACTTCTTGCAGTGGCCATTCATCATGCGGCTGTGAAAGGGGAAGCGGTGCTGCAAGAAACATTTGGTCAGCGGTCCAATGTAAGTTTGGTTGGGGATGTGACGAGGGCTCAATGGACGCAGGTGCAGATGACGGCCGTGTGTGGTGATGGAGAGATGGGCGTGGCGCAGGTCGAGGTCGGGCCAGGGAAGGGTTTGGAAAAGGTGGTTGTGAGATATAAAGTGCGTGAAGGGAAATTTGTCGCGCCGAAAGTGATTGGAGTGAGGATGGACGAGGTGGACAAACAGGTTGCTGTGAGTAGGAATTTATTGGAAAATTTTAGGTGGTTTCAGTGGAATTTTTAAATGGTTTTAATGGAATTTGAAAATAGTTTTAATGAGAGCATTTAACAATTAATTTAAAAATTTAAAAAATTTAAAAATTTATTAACAAAATTTAATTTATTGAAATTTATTGTCAAATTTAAAATCATAAAGATTATAAATAATCAATCCAAGGCTTTTACCAGCATTGCTTGCCCCATAAAATAATCTTTTTATATATATCAGATGACCCTTTTTTATTTTTAGATGTTTGTTTTCTCTAAGGCATAAGCTCTAAGTTCTAATCTCTTTTAATACTATTTTCGTAATTCGTAAACCAATACTAATTGACCCATACCAAAACCCTAAATCCTCAACAACAAACAACACCACTTTAACTCATTAGTAAAATTAAATTATTGTTATTTTTAACACCAAAAATTAATTTTAAAAAAATTTCTTTTCCAGGCATTTGATTTATATGTTGGTATTGCTGATTACATTCCCAGTGGAAATGACGATGACTTCATATCTCTATGGGAAGGACAAATCGTTGAAGTTTTGGATTCTCATAGTTCACAAAAGTATTACATAAGTTCACATTTTATTATTTGTTTAATTAATATGTTTAAATTTATCAAAGGTGGTTGGTGCGCACAAAACCCACTAAAACCTCACCCAGCAAACAAGGCTGGGTCCCTCCCAGTTACCTGGAAAAGAAAACGATGACATCAACTTTACGAAGCATTCAAGAGATACTCGAAATGGAGGCCGACTCTAAAACTGATAGTGTCGAACGTGAAGCGCTTCGTAAAAGAACGTAAAAACATTAAAATAAAATTTACTATTTAAAATCCATCACTTTATTTATTCATTTATTTATTTCTCTTACAGGCAAGTAGTCAAAGAGTTAATAGAAACGGAGGAAGAGTTTTCGCGAGACATGTTACATGTGGTGAAGACTTATTTACGCGATTTGGATAACCCACGTGTGCCGAAAGAAATTCGCGATTTACGCGATGTTATTTTTATCAATTTTGAACAAATATCCGACTTTCATAATAAGTGAGAAGCCTTTCATCTCATTTTCTGTTTATTTTTAATTCAAGGATATAATTTATAAATAGAAACAAAAATTTAAATCAAATGCAATTTGTAAATAGTAGTTTTTGGTGTTGGAAGAAAGTGGAATTTTTTGGGAAATTCATTGACATTTCTTAAAAAATTTCGGGTCGTTGCAATTATACCGGAAGCGGTACTTATTTCTTGCAGAAGTGCTTATATTGGAATTGATTCAAGATTTAAAATTAAAATGAGTTTAAAGGATTTTTTTGTTGATAAAAAAAGTTAGTTTTAATTTTAATCTAAATATCTTTGAAAATATATTTAATTTTTTTAAATTAATATAAATTGTTTCTGTTATGTATTTTCCAGTGTTTTGATTAAAGGAGTTCAATATTACGCCAGCGAACCAGCACGATTAGGGCGTATTTTTCTACGTTTGGTAAGCATAAAAAAAATTATATATTTATTGAATTCGATTTTTTAAATATTTTTAAACATTTATTTCTCTATAGGAACGTGACTTTGACCTCCACGTCAATTATTGTCGCGACTTGCAGCAAGCTCAACTGGTCCTTTCCGCATCACCTGCTAAAGAGTATTTTGAGGTACGATAACATCAATTTGTCGGTTAACTTTTTATGCAGTTATTTTCCATTACATTACCGACCTCTAATGGTAGTCGTTTGAATTCAATGTGACTTATAAATAACTCACGCTTACTCATACCTTCGCTACAGTCTTAACGTAATTTACTCAGGAAATAATTTATCATCTGCATAAAAGCAATTTTTTAAACAAAATTTTTAAAAAAATGTTAAAAATCAATATAAGGTTAAAAAAAAACGACAAAAAATAAAACGTAAAAATAACATGAAATAAACATTAGGTTTTCATAGCCAGCTTTGGGCATGGCTATTATTAGTACAAAATCCGTTCTAAAAGTTCTCACTACTCTAGAGGCCGCTTTGGTCTTCACCACGAAACTATCAGGTTCTCTAAAGTAAATGTAAAATTCATAAAAAAAAAATTTATTTATACATTTCAGCAATACAGTCAACGGATAGGCGAAGGTGACAAAACCCTGCAAAGTCATCTCAAACTTCCCATTCAGAGAATCAATGACTACCAATTACTTCTTAAGGTAAGAAAGAGTTGGCTGAACTAAGAATTAAAAATAAAGTCTAGTGGGTCGTGAGTAAGAAAAAACCCGTTTTAGTAACTTATTTTTCAAGGTGAAGGTAATTGTATTGCCAAAAGAGGTGACTTTACGCACAAAAATTTGGCTTGATCGCAACTAAGCGCATAAATAGTAGAATATTACTCACGAATATATTTAAATGATTGACTTCATTACGTAAATGAATTTTTTTACGTAATTTTGTAGTAATACTTGACTTTATATAGACTTTTTTCTACTTTTTTAATGCCAATGAGTTTAAATTTATAAATAGTTGCTAAGATGTTGATATCAGCAAAATTATTTTTGTTTATTGCTTGTTTAAATGGTTAATAAAATATAATTAGTTGTTTTTAAGTGTTATAAATAATTATGGATATTTAGGAATGTCTGAAATTTTTTGTTAAAATCGTTTTATTATTGAACTTTTAAAGAAAACTGGCTGACAAGTTGATTTTGAATTTTTTTCCAACTTTAAATTTTTTTTTTTAACTTTACAACTCCCTAGTGGTGTTGAATTGAAGTGTTTGAATTTACTTCACATATTTTGGCATTGGTTTCGTCTCTGGTTCTAGGAGTTGATCAAGTATTCAGCGCGACTAAAAGAGGACTGTACCGATCTTCAGAGGGCGTTGGATTTGATGCTGAGTATCCCTCAGAGGGCTCAAGATTTAGAATTCATCAATTCTATACAAGGATATAAAGGAAATTTACTCAAACTTGGAAGGTTACTGAGACACGTACGTAACATTTAAATAATCTCATCACTTTCCAACTTATATTGAAATATCCACAAATTTAATCAAAACATTCAACAATGAAATGAAATTGAAATTATTTTCAACAAACTTCAAACCATTGATTTATTCTCATCTTCAAGTTATTTGGGTCAATAGACTAAAGAGTTCTTCTTATAACTCTTCAGCGTGGCAATAGTAATGTCTGCTAAAATCCTTAAATAGATTTAAAAAAAGATTTGAAAAAACTCGGTAACCTCATTTAAATCACAGTTTGGACAAAAAGATTTCTAAAGGCCCCCGATGATCTCCTGAGCGAGTTTATAGTAAAATGTAAAACTCCTCATTCGTCATTGGGAAATTAAATTTAAAATTTGCGAATTTAATTTCAATGAATTTCGCAAACAGAAAAAACACATCAAAACATTAAAGTGAAAATACTTTTATATTTTATTAGGATTGGTTCAACGTCACTGACAGCGAAGACCGAAGTAAAGACCGTTACTTATTCATCTTTAAATCGAGAATTTTGGTCACTAAAGTACGTCGAATAAGTGACGATAGATCCATTTTCATCTTGAAGGATATCATCCGGGTAATCTAATTTTTTATCTTCAATTTATTTCCTACTTTTTGTTTATTTATAGTAAAAAAGCTTTACCAGACAAAAACCTAGTTTCATTCCTTTGAATTTCAAAAAAGAAAATGTTATTGACACTATAATCCTTGCCAAATACTTAACTAAACAATATCCTTCATTGAATTTTCACTAAATATAGGCCAAAATCTCATTTTTTTAAAATTCCTCAACTGTATAATTAATTTTATTTTGTAAATGTTTTAGTTACCAGACTTTGAAGTCAAAGCGAGTCCTCTTGACAAACGGCTAATAGAACTACACGATAAAGTTAAATTGAATCCGAAATATCCATTAACGCTATTAGCGAAGACCGAATTTATAAGAGAAGCTTGGCTCAAGGAGATTAAAGAATTCGCTGAGGAAATTGGTAATTGCAGTCCATTATTTTAAAAATTAATTTTCAAAGGCCATTAGTAGAAAGTGTGGTGTTTAGTCTTAAATAAAAACATTGCATGGGATTATCATGGCCAAATAAACGATCGTCTCGGACAGGCTTGCTTGGGAGTCTCACATAACGAGTCCCAGGTGTGATACCACTGAGATACAAATGGTTTCGAAAATGCCAAACTTATTATTTCATCATCAAACATATGAAAAAGATTAAAGTTGCTCTTGTTTTTATATTTTTATATTTTTAGTAGATTTGGGCGAAGAGGAGATTAAAGTTGACGGTGCTACCGAGGATCAAGAGGGAAGTACTAAAGAAGTTGTGTTAGAGGATTCTAAAGAAGTAAAAGAAAGATCGGAAGAGGAAAATACTTTGAGTGAAATTGTACAAAAAGCATCAGAGACTGCTAAAATGGATGGTGGTGAGTTATTGATTTTTGCTGTTTTTTAAAGTAACAATACGCATTGAATTTACATTTAACAATTTCATTTTAAAATTTTATAATTTTCATTTTAGTTGCTCATAATTGGAAAAAATGTACTAAAATGACTTGTAAAAATGTTGAATGAGGCGTAATTCTCGTATTCTTTAAAACACGATCAAACTAAAATGACAACTGTAACGATACGAATGCAGACAAATTTCTGGAACTATATAACAACGGCCAATTAGTAGAGCATCTAATTAACAAAAACGACTCCAGACGCAATTAACCACAAAATAAAAACTGTCGATTCGACTGTAAAGACTTTAATTAGATACGCAAAAGCTAATTAATTTTTTATTCACTAATAAATTTTCTTTTTTCCAATTTAAATATTTAAATTTCTCTCTGCAACAAAAACACATTTCAATCTTTATTTACATTATCGTAAAGAAAAAAAAATTACAAATTTTGTAATTCTTTATCCGATGTTAATCATTTAGCTAGTGACTCCCCTAGAACATCATCGCCTCTGCCGCCATCAACCTTTACATGGCTGCAAGATAATTTACCAATCGCGCCCACAGATTGGTTGCAACTGGCGTCCTCGGGACATGAAAGCCCAAGTCCAGATAGAATTGCTCAAACTTGTAATTCCATAGGTTTTTTCAACTAATAAAAATAATAAATTTTTATTTGCAATTTTAATTCTTTTATTTTTCTTTTATTGTTGAAGGTTTACTCGAAGAACCGAAAGTCGATTCACGTCCAACGACTCCGGGTGGTACAATTCTCCCACATGCACCTCATTTCACCATGAAATTTAAGGACACCGAATTGGTCGAGGACGGTTCGGTTACTTTTATGGTTAAAGTTCGATCGAATCCGGAGGCAGAAGTGAAATTGTGAGTTGTTTTCAATCATCGAAAATAATTACTTAAAAAAATTAAATTTTTCTAGTTTCAAAGATGGGAAAGATTTAGTTGTTGACGATCGAATTAAATTAATCCCAGAAGATAAAGAGACATTCGCTTTAGTCATCAGTCACGTCGTACCCAAAGATGCTGGCACTTATTCGTGTCATGCTAAGAATTCTGAAGGCGAAGCAACATCTGAGGCCACTGTCATCGTTACAAGTATAAATTTTACCATCGTATCTTTAATAATTACTAATTAACAAAAATGTTTTCAGCCGATAAGAAAGTATTTATGGGAATAGAAGACAAATTACCGAAAGAAATTGCCGTGAATGGTGGCGAAGACGTCGACTTTTCTTGGTATTTTTCATTATTTCTCCCGTAATTAGTCAATATAACGGTGGTAGTAATTGACTCGAGTTAATGACTATGTTCAGGTACCGCGACGGTCAGGAATTCGAAGCGAGCGATCGATTTAAAGTCATGTACAAAGACGAAGAAGATACTTTGGCTTTGGTTTTCCAACACGTCAAGCCGGATGATGCAGGATTATACACCTGCGTTGCAAGCACAGCTTCGGGTAAAATCGCATGCAGTGCCGAGCTGACGGTACAAGGGACGGTCAATCAAATATTTCGTGAGCCCGAAAAACCAGAAATAACGGCCGAACTCACCGATACCGAAGTGAGTGCTGGAGGATCGGCGATGCTGGAGTTAAAGGTTAAAGGATTCCCGAAACCGAAGATCACATGGTACAGGGATGATAAAGAAGTGGTCGCTGGTGGTCGGTACCGTTTTCTTCATGAAGACGAAGAAAGTAGCGCGCTAATTATTAAAAATGTAAGCCAAGAGGATTCTGGGAAATATAAAGTGGTTGCGAAGAACGAATTGGGAGAAGCAATCACCAGTGGTTTACTCATTGTTAAAGGTAATTAAATATGGATTTTATTTAATGATTTTGTGGGGTGAATTAATTGATTGTTTCAGTTCAACCGAAATTTAAAATGGCGATGAAGGATATTTGTGTTATGATGGACGAATTAGTGCGATTTCAAGTAGAAATTGAAGGCAAACCATCACCAGATGTTACTTGGTAAATTGATTTAATTTTTCCACTAAATTAATTTTTTTAAACCTTATTATATTCATAGGTATAAAGATGGCCGACCAGTTGTAGCGACTGGAAGAATTCAAACTTTGCACGAAACCGAAGAATCTTTCGCGCTTATCATTAAGAAAGTCCAACCTGATGATTCGGGAACTTATTCGTGTCAAGCGAGTAATAGTAGTGGAAAAATAAGCGAATTTAGTAAACTCACTGTTAATGGTAATTAGATTTTTATTTTATTTTAATTTTTTAATTATTTAATTAAAATAAAATTTTTTAGCGCCGCCGTCGTTCATGAAAGAAATAAAGCGAATTGAATGCAGAGAGAGTGAAACCATTAAATTTGAAGTTAAAGTTGGTGGTGACCCAATTCCCAAAATCACTTGGTCGGTAAATGGAGAGGAAATTAAAATCGATGGCAAACATTTTCGTACCGAGGAAGATGACAGAATTTTCACATTGACGGTTGACAGCGTGACTAGAAAAGATGCGGGAAACTTTACGTGCACTTTGACCAATGAATTTGGGTCGACAAGCGGCAGCGCTGATTTGATTGTTAATTGTGAGGATATTTTTTAAAAAAATTTACTAAAAACTTTTTTAGTTCTAATTAAATGCCATTTTGAAATTTTAACTTTTTTAAATTTTATTTTAGGCACTCCTGAATTCGATCAACGATTAAAGGATATGACTGTTAAAGAGGGCGACATTGACGTTAAATTTGATGTGAAATTATCGGGAACTCCCGAACCAAAAATTAGATGGTGCGAATGAATTGATTTTTTTTTAAATTAAAATGGGAATTGAATTTAATGATTTTTAGGTTTATTGACGGAATGGAAATCGATGAGAAAAAGAATAATAATTTCAAAAGAGTCGATGATGGAGACAAGCACACATTAATCATTAAAAAGGTCACCCCAGACGTATCGGGCAAATTTACCATCAAAGCATCGAATCCTGCGGGAGAAGTCGACTCCAGTGCTACTTTAACGGTGTTATGTAAGGAAACGAAACTTTTAAAAATTTACATAATTTTATTTAAATAAAAAAATTATTTGTAGCGAAACCAAATTTCACGCAGAAATTAACTGATATTGAGGTAACTGAAGGTGAAACGGTCACGTACACAGTCAAATGCGTTGGAAATCCGGAACCAAAGATTAAATGGTAAAAAATAAAAATTTCAATTTGAATAATTTATAAGTTGAAAAAATTTCAATTTAAAGGTATAAAAACAACGAAGATATAACGGTCGATGCAAAAATCAAATTCACGCATCAATCAACTGAAACTTGGACTATGACACTCGATTGCGTGGCCGCAAATGCTGCTGGCAAATACGAATGTCGGGCAAGTAATTCGGAAGGCGAATCATCGACCGAGAGCAACTTGACTGTCAATAGTAAGTTTTTACATTTCAAAATTGAAAATTTGTTTTGGTTTTTCAAGTTTGGTTTTAAGCATGAAATTTGGGTTTATTCTTAAATTTCATTTGATTTTTGGGCATGAATTTTAATGTCTTTGTCAATTGTCAAATGTCACATTGTTGTTGTACACATAAAATCCACAGTTTTACAAGTTGATAAAGAGACAAATGAGGTTGAAATCGAGGCGAATTTAAAAATTACTCAAGAATTCGAAAAAAGTTACGAAGAAGATTCGAACGAAATGACAATTAAACTCAACGGTTTGTTTTTTTTTATAAAAATAAATTTACATTAATTTATAAAAGATTATTACACAGAAAATGAAGGCGCCGAATCGAGTTATATACGAATTGAAAGTACAGAAAAAGCATCTTTCGAAATTATAGAAGATTTGAACGAAAGGTCTATGAAAGCTGAATTTGAAAAAGACGTAACCATTTTGAAAGAAAATATTGTTGCTGGTGAATTAGATACTGGTGAGTTATGATTACTAATCCTGTCAGAAATATTTTATTTTCAAAAATAATTCATTTCTTTAATCTAACAACGTAAAAAAAAATCTTTTCTAATCAGAATTTACCGAAGAACATCAGTCACGGAAATGGGATGTCAGTAAAGAGTCGGAGAATCTCAAGCAGATGGCGTTGACACAAGAGCAAAAGTCGGAAGAAGAAATTGATGAGAAAAATGAATCGATCGAGCAAGAAGAGAAAAGAAAAACTTCGGACGAGGGTGTTTGGTGGTTAGACGAAGAAGAGGTGATTACGACTCGCGTGAAGCAAAAGTTGACCACCAAAGAAGACGTTGAAGTTGACGAAGAAGAAGTAGAAATCCCTGAATTAAATGTCGACGTTAACCTCAAACACATTCGTCAAGATGAACTGCAGACACCGACTACGGCTGACATTTCTGGAGGTTTAACCATCGAAGAAATTGAAAGTTCAGAAGAAATGGACCAAGATGCAACTGCTGATGGAGGTATTCGAAATAAAAAAAAATTCAAGGAAAAAATTCAAATATTCTTTCTATATAATGGGTCTAGAATTACTTTTTAGACATTTTACAAGTCAGAAATAATTATTAATTTATTTAAACAAACAATTTACAAAAATAGTTATTAATTTATTTAAAAACAACAATTTACAACAAAATTTAATACTTTAATACATTTCACACAATTAAAAAAAAAATATTCAAATAACAAACAAATAATTAAAATAATATAATTAATAGATTCTTTATTTTATTATAAGTAGTCGAAGATACTTCTTTTACTATTTCTTCTTTATACTTTCACACAGTTGTAAGTATCATGTGATGAATGTTGCATGCGTTTTATTGCTCGTTATATGTTTTGCACGGATATTATTGAAATGGAGGCTAATAAGTTGACTGACATGATTGATGCATTTCAGCTAAACCGAAATTTGGAAAAGGATTGGCCGATATCGATGCTTGGTTAGGTTTAGAAGCCATTTTGGAAGTCGAAGTTGATTCGATTCCAGAAGCCGACGTTAAATGGTAAATTTTTTTTTAATCGCATTAAGAGATAATAAGTGAAATTTTGGAAATGTTTAGGTTAAAAGACGGTCAACCGATCACAGCTAGCGGCAAAGTGAAAATCGAAAAGAAGGGTAAAGTGAATCGTTTGGTAATCGCTGAAACCGCTACTACTGACAGTGGAAATTACAAATGCATCATTAAAAACAAGATTGGTGAAAACACTTGCCAAGCAACGCTTACAGTCAAAAGTAATAACTAAATAAGAATTATTAAAATATAAATATTTTTAAAATGTTTATATTTTTAAATTTTAGCTCCAGCCGATGCTAGAAATCCAGTTTTCACACATCCAATTCAAAATGTATCGTGCATCAAAGGACAAGCAGCAACTTTTGAAGTTACGATATTGGGAAATCCTGCACCGTTAATTAAGTGGATGAAGGATGGGAAAGAAATAACCGAAGGGGATAAATACCACATGGAAAAAATAAATGCCGATTATTTGTATCGAGTCACCATCGACAAATGCATTGAAGAAGATGGCGGAAAATATTCGATCAAAGCGGAAAATGAACACGGCGAAGACACATCAGAAGCGTCATTATCAATTAAAGGTGAAGATTAAAAAAAATAACAAAAAAAAATTGATTTTACCGTATCTCATTTCAGTGCCTCCTGAAATTCTACCACCGACCGATCAAGTTGTTTTACCCAAAGGAAATGCCGTGGTCGAAGCTAAAGTTACTGGAACTCCACAACCAAAAGTCACCTGGTGTAAAGATGGGAAACCACTGGCAGAAGGAGCGAAATTTAAAACGACTTGTGACGATGCCAAAGGGGTCTATTCTCTTACAATGACTCAGGTCGATTTGGAAGATGGTGGAGAATACGAAATTATTGCTGAAAATGAAGCTGGGAAATTGAAAAAGTCTTTTAACTTATTATTTACCAGTGAGTTTCGACATTTATTTTTATTTTTATTTTTTTTAATATTTTTAATTATTTAAAGCTGCTGAACCGAAATTTACTAAACCATTGATAAATCAGTCAATCAAACCAACCACTGGCGTTCAAATGGACGTTGAAGTTGATGGAATTCCTTTGCCCACAATCAGTTGGTATCGTGACGGGACCGAGATAATTTCAGACGAGCACGTGACATTACAACAAAACAATGACAAAAGCTACTCGCTTATAATTGCAAATTTCGAGAAAACAGACGAAGGTGACTACGAATGCAAAGCAAAAAGTCCCATAGGCCAAGCTGTGAGTAAAGGAAAACTGTCTGTGAAACGTGAGTTGAATTGCAATAGTAGTCATTGCGTAAACAAAACACAAAAAACAATAAATAATTTAATTTTAGATGAGAAACCGAGTTTCACAAAACATTTACCTAAAGAAACGTGCGCCATGGACGGGGAAAGTTTCACTCTCGAATGCAAAGTCGACGGAAGCCCACAACCGGCCATCAAATGGTTAATTTAATACATTAAAATTTCCTTCGCAAGAAAATTAAAGTAAATTCGTTTCAGGTTGAAAGATGGTAAAGAAATCCAACCAGGAGAGAGAATTAAAATAGAGAATTTGCCCGATGGAACCACTAAATTAACCGTTTCGAATGCCAAACCGTCCGATATAGGAAAATACTCACTGGTCGCGACCAACGAAAGTGGAGAACAAACTACCACTGGCACTGTATCAGTCGAAAGTGAGTATTACTTCTTATTCATTATATCGATTTTTGTTTTATTCTTAAATTTATTCATTTTGCAGCTATGCCCAAACCTCCAGTTATTATTGGCGAATTGAAAAAGACTAAAGTGACCGAGGGAAAACCATTACATTTATCGGTTCAAATTACTGGTCACCCGAAACCGACCGTAAAATGGTTTAAAGACGGCAAACCCATTAAACCGGAGCGTGCAAAGCTCTCAGAGACACCTGACGGCATCGTATCGATGACCATTGAAAATGCGCAGCCCGAAGATAGTGGAAAATACAGCATTCAAGTGTCAAACCCGTTAGGCGAATGCTCGTCGGCTGCTGATGTTTCAGTCGAATGTAATTTTTTTTTAAAATCGATTTTTTTCAATCGAATTTTAACGAATAAAACAAAATTATATTATCGTAGCACCCGAACAAGTGCCCGAATTTGGCATACAAATTAAAGGTTGCGAGGCTTTTGAAGGATTTCCTATCAAACTCGAGGGTAAAGTCAAAGGCTATCCAACACCGACACTCAAATGGTAATAAAATTCTTCTCCAAACACCAATTTATTAACATGACACAACAATTTTTGGTTGAAAAATTGCAGGTTAAAGGACGGTGAGGAATTGATCCCAGACGGTGAGCGTATAATGGCCAGTGTCCAACCTGACGGTTCTTTCGCGCTCGTTATCAACAACAGTAAACCCGAAGATAAGGGCAAATATACAGTCGTAGCCGTAAATCCTCAGGGATCGGCCGAATCCAGTGCTGATGTGGGCATTAATGGTAAGACTAATAACAGTAACCGAAGAGGTCATGACAACACGTATTGTTGTTTATTACTATTATTTAATATTCACCGTAGCTCGTGTTAAAGCTGACGAACCGACGAGCGAACCCATCTTTATTACACCACTTCGAGACGTGACTGTGGACGAAGGAACACCATTAAAGTTGCAGGCGCACATCACGAGCAACCCGATACCGGATTTGGTGTGGAAAAAAGATGGAGCGCTATTGTCGCCCTCCGATCCGCGTTTATCAATCACTTTTGATGGCGACAGAATCAGTCTCGAAGTTAAGAAAACGAATCCGGGCGATGCTGGCAAATATGAATGTACTTTGAGTAACCCCCACGGTACTACGGCATCTGTATGCGATGTCGGAGTGAAAAAATTGCTGAAACCACCATATTTTACTCAGAGATTCCCGGATTTTGACGCGGTAAACATTTTTTTATAACTTTTAAAAGATAAATAAATAATAAAAAATTTTCTTATAGATAACGGCACAAGATGCGAAATTCGCGTGTCGCATCGGTGGTTTACCGACCCCAGACGTTTCGTGGTATTTCAACGACAAACCGATATTTGATTCGGATAAATACAAAGTGAAAAAGGAAGGCGATTTACACGCTTTGTACGTGAAAAACTGCTCACCCGATGATGTCGGCAATATATCATGCATAGCCAGAAACCCCGACGGCGAAGATAAATGCGTTGCTTTTCTCAATGTGGCATCGAAACTGTAAACATTCATCAATTTTTGTTTTCATGTTTTGAAATTAAATTTTTATTTTTCATATTCAAAAGCGATAAAAAAATGAAAACGGAATCGCCAAGTTTCTTGAAGAAATTAGCCGATTGTGAAGTTATCGAAGGAATGCCAGGAAAATTTACAGCCTGCATCTCCGGATTCCCGGAACCGGAATACAAATGGTATATAAAATCTTTTTTTAAATAAATATTTTATTTTAAAAAAAAATTATATAAATTAGGTATAAAGACGGTCGTGAATTATTCCCATCCGATCGCATTAAATTCGAAATTGAACCTCACGGTCTGTTACGACTTATCATCAGAGACATCAAACCGGATGATATTGGTCGTTATCAACTGAAAATAACAAACCCACACGGCACAGCCGAATGCGATGCTCTGTTACGATGCGAAGGTAATTAATTTTTATATTTTACTTTTCGTATCGTTTGATTTTGGTTAAAAGAGGCAATTTCCTTACTTATTATTAACTATTATTTAATTTAATAACTCGATGCGTTTTTCCCCTTTCCGTCATTTCATTTCTTCTAGGCTCAACCCTTCCCTCTCATATGAAACAGAAAGTTGACATTTCTTACACGAAATATGCTTATCATCGTCAATCTATTTCCAAGGCTACTATGCGCTGGTAGACTTCTTATTAATTGAAAATTAATTTTTAAAAATAAATTTATTTTGTAGTTCATAATTTTTTCTTATTTTTATTTTTAGTATTAATAACTTATTGCATGATCTCTTATGTAATTTTATTACTTTATAGATTTTTTTTTGCTTTATTATACACTTTTAATATCTATTTATTGTAATATAATTTCTGCCTTCTGTAGATGTCGCGGATTAGGCAGTTTTTTTATTATTATTTTTTTAGAAATTAAAATAGAAATGCATTAATAAAAATAAAATTGAATTTTATTTGTTAACATTACATCTAAAATAATTAACTTAAATGTTTTTTTTTTTTTTTTTTTTTTTTTTTTTTATTTTTTAAATTGT
>JAQFZU010000049.1:0-73785 GCA_034696185.1 Henia vesuviana
TTAAACTTGGATTTTCCGTTGTACAAAATTATATGATTATTGTAAAGTTTATTATCGATAAGGTTTAATAATTACCTGCTATTAGATGGCAGAATATCAAAGTATTTCGGCCTGTTCCAGCGGGGTGTCGCGTCTTTTCGTCTTTAGATGCGTAATCAGGCGCATTTTTAGATCGAAAGCACCAGTTTTGTGTGATAGTCTGCTTGTTAAATAAAACTGTTTTTAATGCCTTGTATGTATTTTTGCTAATTTTATCCTTTCTTTTCAGGATGTGAATCTCGATTGTACTACCACAGGCACCTGCTCATTAAAGCAAATCTTTATCCGCATTTGTCCATTCCTGCTTTAAAAGTAAGATTTAAGAATTTGATAAAAATATTATTTTTGTCTTTAAATGAACATCTAAACTATAAGAAGTTTTTCTTTCTAGATAAAAAGAAAATACCAGTGAGAATATTGGGTTCTCAATTACCAAGAAAACAATTCGATTTTTCTCGATGGTCTAAAACATTAGATTTTCGGTTGCCCTGGGTCAATGTCTCACTGACCAATTGAATTTCAGCGCAGTTTCATCTTGGTACTGTTTGGTTGCAGCATTTCGCGCGGTCAATAGAGACTTTGCAGAAGCTGGTTTTATTGATTTATCTTTGTATACTTTATATACTTTTAAGTCATAAGTTATAATTCAATTTATAGTTTTTCTCTGGAAATTAAGTCCCTATTTATACAGTGATTATCACGCAATACTTTGTTTCGTTTTTTTTAAAAATATTTACAGACGAGGAAAAAATGATGTCTCATCGTGATTTATGAGAGAAAATAAAGTTATGGCAAATTTTATTAGTTTTGTGTACAAAATTTATGTGGCAATGAAAGTATCATTAATTTTATTGTCCAAATTGATTATATTTCTCGGAAATGCTAGCACATTCAAATTTGGACCACTATTTATATCTAAACATTTTGGCTTTGAGAAATAGAATAACAAATTACTCAGCAAAAGTTGGTAATACCAATTCGTGTGAGACGTCGGGAAATGCTTGTTTTCAGCCACAGCGAACCATTCGATTATCGCGATTGCCTTGTTTCAGCGAACTAGTTTGATAAAAAAAATCCATTTATGATCTTGATGTTATTGAGTCTGTTGCTATGGTTGCGAGATGATATACTTGAAAGGCGTAGATTGTAACCAATTTCTTATCCATTTAGATAAAATAATAAAGTTGTTAATCATGTAATTGAGAGCTGATTCTGTTTTAATTTGAGTTGATGCTTAGTTCTTCGAAAATGTACTAACCTTATTTATTGATTTATTTGATTGTTAATTTGAAATTTCATTAGAAATATCCACTTCTCTCAATGATGTCATTAGTTTTTCATGCACAAGACCAAAGTGGTTTGTTTGTACATGCCAAAATACGATTTTTCCTGGGAAAAGAAGACGAAATTGTTATAAATGTTTGATAATCAATAATTTTTTTTATATTTTAAAAGAAAATTTCGTAAAACGCGACGACACGAACTGAGTATCGAAATTGGATTAGTACGACTGTTTGTGTGAATTACTATTTTACTTACTTCGGGATTGCATAAAAACTCTGAGAGAGGCTGAAGTATCAAGAGTAAATTTCCGAATTACTTTTAAAGCCGTAAGAGAAATTCAGAGAAATTCAGCTTAAAATTCAGTTTTTTTTTACTTTTAATGACTTTTAGAATTTGCCAAAAGTCAATTTTTTTGTGAACACATTTTTAGAAAATAATTATAAAATTCACTTTTAAGAGTTTGCGCATATGCTACTGATTGCAAAAGTAACAAAAGGAAAAGTCGCAAATTTGGGACTTTTATAATGCAACTTTTAGAGCTAGCATTTTAAAAGAAATGACACAAATATGACGTCATTTCCAATTATAAAAGTCGTATAAGGTAAAGAGCTTTGAACGCAGCTACTGTTTGCAGAGGTTTTATTTAAATTTTATAAGTAAAAAAATTTAGAAATAAAAATTTAGACGATTCGATCGAAAATATTTTTTTAAAGTTTTAAAAAAATATTCGAAATCCCAACACAAACGCAAGCTACAAGGAATTGCATTCCGGTGCACAACACTTAGCGGAAAACGATGCTCACAAGTTCAATAAACCAATACTAGCTTAAACCAACCGTTGACGGTCCTTAATATCGATTTGTCAAATGGGAAATATTTTTCATCCTCAACCCTATTTACATTTCCTAACTTCTGCACGTATCAATCTCTTACGACGTGAACTCGGAACACATGGTACAAATATTTAATCATAATCATCGTTATAATAATCTCGGCATGCTATTCACACGTCTGCAGATAAAACCCATCGATTTCTTACGCTCCGGTGTCACTAACGTGCGTTTTTTCGATTTTCCACTCGATTTCAATACTCGTCTTACGTTTGATTCTCTCCAAGGCACTCCGTAATAAACTTTTGGTAAATGATAATTGGCATAAGGCGCCGAATTTCCGTATTCGCTATTAGAAGTGAACCATTTTTTTCCTCTTGGAGCCACTCCATATCCTTGAATTACATCTGTAATAAAATTATTGATCAAGTCGACCTATTTTTAATACTCAAAAACAGCCGGTGTCTATACCTGCGTTTTGAAATCTGTAAGGCAATTCTCCCGATCGTCTATATCTTTTTCGAACAAATCCTGGACTCGTTACTTGTAATTTTTGAAACGGCGAACCCATTCGAGGAGGCCAACGGTCATTTTCGTTAAGATAAATTTGGCAATTTCTAAAGTTATCGTCCATTCTAATAATTTAAATTCGCATGAACCAATTAGAGAATTTGAATTGATTAGCACACGCCGTCTATTAATAATCAAGGAAACGATATAAAGTTGATATTCAAATGTTATTTTTATTTTTTCTTTTATTAAGTATTAATAGATGAATGAATAACAAATGTTTATCAGGTTTTAAAAATCGAACCACAAAATATCTTCATTCTTAAAGCTGTAACGGAAAATAGATTAACGATAACGTCCAAAGCTCGTAAGTCACATTGTTTCAAAAAAGGGATGGAGATGGAATAAATTCACCACACGTTCGATGCCAATTTGAGTATATTTGTTTGAGAATATTTTTTAATATCTTTGTTTGACATTTTCTTTGGAAGTTTGTTGCTTACTGTTTTAGTGTGCCACACTAATATCTATTTCGTAAAAATGTTTGGTATAAATTTACAACAAAAAAAAATTAATAAAATTATATTTTCATTTTACCGTTGTACAGTTATCGGCTTTCGGCTCGATGTCTGCCATTGTTATTCCCAAACTTCGTAGAAAACCATCTTCTTCATACCCAGCAGAAAACGGCATTGTAACTTTTGGATGCTAAACAAATAATATTTTCGTTTACAAAATGTAATATAAACGTCTGAATCATCGGATCAATTTAATTATAAAATTTTCAGTCACTAGGTTTTTCCCACATGACTCAATTGTGACACATGAGAATTTTACCTGTAACAAGAAGGCAATATTGACGGCAAAACCAGCCATGTCGACTGGAAATTTGCGACTGGCGATCCACCCATCGTAGAATCCAATGACACGACCGTTATTGACCACGGGCGAACTCACAGCCAAACTCGTGACCAAACCAACAGGCCACATTGAAACTTTTTTGGTCCACCGCATCTTGTATATATAAACAAAGTATAAAAATCAAATTTTTTTTTAAAAAAAAAATACCAGAAAACGCTTACTTCTTCAAACAAACTAATATCATACGAGTTGTCATCGTCAGCAAAATAAAGCACTCCACTTTTAACGCTGCTCTGCACCCAGCGCATGGCGGCTATTCTATTCGAAACTCCTCTTGGAATGAGCTTCTTTCGCGATTTACCCGCCTTAGCAAATCGCTCGGGTTTCGGGCCGAGCATATGAGTAAAATTCGTTCCGGTTCTTCGTAAAAGTTTGCGCACAGAACCGGTAAAGGCGACAGCATCTTCAACCACTATCCAATGTAGCGAAGGCACATGCATCAATGTCTGAGCTAAACGAGTTAATTCAGCGAGTTGTTCTAAACGTCGATATGTCGGCGTCACTACAAATATCATGGGCAGCAGTGGCGGTGATAGGTGCAAAGTACTATTCGTAAAAATCTCTCCGACGGACCAGTGGAAATTATTGGATAATGGGATCTTTGTAGAATTAAGGAAGGGTTTTTTAGCGGTAACGTTTTTATTAGAGTTAAGGAATGTTTTGTTAGGATGAGTATTCGCAAGTGATAAATTAGTAGTAGGAACTAAACTGAATAAATTATGAAAAACTGATACTGTTGAGCTGTTTTTCCATCGGAAAGGTTGTATGGAATTAATAGGAAGAGGAGGGAAGGAGAGATACGCCTTGAATATCACAACCGCGGCGATTATGCACATCGAAATATAGCGACAGCGTAAACAGCGAAATCGACGTGGCGACGATGTTGTTGCGTAAGATGGCAACGATCGACGGGTTGGTCTCTAAACAAAAATAAAATGGAAATTTTTAAAATACACGTTCAATAACTAAACCCGTCATTAATTTTAAAAAAATTATTACAATCATTGCATCACAATTTCAATTAGTAAATTAATTACTAGAGAATTATTTATTTATTTATTTTTTGTTAAAATATTGAATACACTTACTTCGCTCATTTTAGTTATGCACGCACGAAAACCGATCTATCCAAGACAATATTAATAAATTTAATAAATGTAATAAACTCATTTTTAATAATGGCACACATATTACTTCAACATTAAAACTACTCTGCAACCAAAGTTTTGATACCGGTTCATATTTTCCTGGTTTTTATTTCACTCTAAAATGCTTCACGTTCAACGGCCAACTCCAGTGTTAAAACAAATTCTCTGTCGAGTTCTTTGGTTAAAGTGTCAAATGTTCGAATTTCCTTAAAATTTGCATTGTCAATCCACACTTCCTTCTCCTCATTTGTTTTAACTAATTCTTACGTGCGAGTGAAACCCTAGATCCTACAACGCATGTTTAAAAATATAATCTATAATTAATCTTAATTTTCTATCTCAGTTTTGATCGCTACGTAACCAAACAATAAATACAATTCACGTTTTTACATAATAATGTATTCGTGCTTTCCTGCATTGCTTAGGTGTCGCGCAGGTAAAATTCGTTGTGTGAATTAAAAGTAAAACTTGTAGACCCAGTTATTATTGTGATTTGTACATCCGGTCAACCCTTGTACTTGATCCCGAGTACGGCTGATCCATTTCAAAATCAAAATGCATTTTTCATGTCTTGAAGGTTCAAATGGTCATTGAGTATCATGTTCATTGAGCTTATCATACCCATTATCGAATTACTTTCAATTATTATTCAATTAAAACCGAGTTCGCATTGAGTTTTCAAGTCATTTAGAAATCCATATTTAAAAGTATTATAATTTTGTCCTTGTGCCAAGCTATTTATTACACGTTTTTAAATCGTTAATTTTTACCTTCGAGTTGTTTCGCTGTGGCGGCATCTCTTCTGCCTCTCCTCTCCTATTCTCATGCAAAATGATTCAACTGCATTGAAAATACGAAAATAAGACGTGGTAAATGAACGTTATCACTTTTCAGGGCTTCCCTTTCTAGATAATGCGGGTAAATGACAAAACAAACCCGAACCAGCATCGAGTCGAGTCCGTCGACTTCACCCAATGCAGGTATCGAAATGAATGCCACCATGTGGCAGATTTTACAAGCTAAAAAAGAGATTTGCCAATCTCGAACTATAAATAAAAACGGTTGACATACAAGACATTAATTTATTGCAATATGTCTTAGAATATAACCATAAAACGATTTTATGGGTTTCGTTTATTACATGATTACTTAATCATAACTCGAAAGTCGATTAATAAATAAATTAATTTTTTAGTCTATAACCAAACGTCGATATTAATATGTAAATTGTAAAAATTAAATAAAATGGGAAATTTTCATTTAAAGTTCATATTCCACGAAACGTATTATTTCGAGAATAAAATAAATTACGGATTCGCAATTAAAGTCCAACAATTGATTTCTCCTTTGAACAATCCGAAAATCAATGAGGTATTCATGTTAATTTAATTCAAAGTTTAACTTTTAGTATTTCAAGCAAAATGTGCTCTGTTGTCAATTGAATGAACTAAACTCTCAGGTACACCTAATTGTAACCACTTTTCCCATAAAACGGACGAAACATCAGGAACATTATTTAGTATGACCTCCCAAGAAATGTGAAGAAGAGATGGAACATCGACCCAAGTACGATACACGTCGTTCGTACGAGTTGTTTGTTCGGCATCTGTCACTCCTCCGAATATGTACATGCAACCGCTCTTTAAAAAAAAAAAATTAATTATTAAATTTGACTTATGATTTTATTTTTCAATGAACATACTGAAGTCAATGCTGCAGAATGAAAAAATACAGGTTGAGGAAGTTTGCATGTAAATCGTGTCCATTGCATTGTGGGCAGATGTACTTTCCAAACGTCGTCAAAAACTATAACGTCATTGTAACCACCACAAATATACGCGTCTGTAAGAACGATTTAAAAATCAATATATAGATTTTTTTTAAAAATATTTATCAAATATTTACCTTGATTTCGTTGAACTAAACTGTGATATTTGCGAGCGCAAGGAATGCCAGGAGAGTGTGCATTCCTCGCTACATGGCCCTCGACTGCAGGGTCAGCATTGCTAGGGATGTATAGCCATTCGCAAGTTGACGTATCAAATATTGGGATTAAGTCAAAACCGAAATTCTCACTCGCCATTCCACCTCCAAACACGTACATAAGACCATTATCGAAAGCGACTTCGTGACGATATCTAAGTTATTAATATTGGAATAAATCTCGATTAATATTTTTTTTAAAATTACCGTTCGAGAGGTTTTGATCCCTTTGGCTTCAGTTCGGTCCAAACGCGAGTTTTCAAATCCAACGAATGAATGGCATTGGTGTATTCGTAACCGTCAGTCCCACCAAATGTTACGACTTTACCGTCGGTGTAACAAATGGACTTTTAAGAAATAAGTGGTTATTCAGTAAATTTTTTATTAGTAAATTCGAAGTAAATAATCACTTGTCCGTATAATTTTTCGGGTTTCTGCCCGGTGGTTTTAAGTTTTTTCCATTCAAAAGTTGTCAAATTGCACGCGCATAACGAACGACTACTTGCGTCACCGAATGGCAAACCAGTACCACCATATACTATGAAGTGATTTCCAATTATTATTGCTGCAATGGGAAAATGGTATTAATTTGTGAAAAATTTTCGTTTTAAGTAATAAGTATTTTTCAACCGGCGTGAGAGGCTAAAGCGTGTGGTTCTGGGCCTGTCGTTTCTACTTTCGTCCATGTTTTAGAAGCTAAATTTAATTTCCATAATTCGCGGAAAAGAGGTCCAGCACCTGCGTTGGTGTTCGTATTGGGATTGTATCCACCAAAAGAGTATAAATTAATATCGTCAGTTGCACACCTATGCCCGCTACGGGAACTGGGTCCACTTTTGCCTGTATAAAAATTTTATATTTATATTTATTATTGCAATAAAAACCAGTATTTTAATTTAATTTGACAAACCATTCTGACCTACAACTGACACTTTATACAGCTTCAGCGCACTGTAATTCAAGTCTTTATTCCCTTTAGCCATATCCCGTTTCTGCAATAATGATATTTTAGGTAATATATTTGTATGTATGATTACGTCAGAATTCACCTTCCGTTTAAAATGTTCTTAAAAACTTTAACGCGTCGAAAAGATAATCATTTTTGCAAATAAAATGCAGACCTCAAGACCAAATAAAAACTACGTAACGTCAATGTCAGAAGACAAAGAAAACAGGTACTTATCTCCATCTGGTGGAAACTAAAGAAAGCATTACTTAGTATAGACTGGAAACACCTTTCCCTTAAAATAATGAAATAAACAAAATTTACAAAAGAAAAAAAAATAGTTTTTAATCTCAATTAAACTTCTAATATTTACAATTTGTGAATAAACAATTTGTGGCATCATTTCCTAATTAGTCTTCTAAGTTTGTGTTAACAGAATAACGGAATCAAACGTAAACAATACAAACAAATCAATACCATAACATTTTGACAATTTGATATTTAAAGATGTTCAGGCACCGTGTCGAGAGCTTCTTCGGCAGTACGATCAATGTTCACATTCTGAAATATACGACAGAAGGCGATATTTTTTGTCTCCAATATTTTTATTTAAAGATTCATTAGAATACAATCGTGTTAAAAATGTTCTGACTGCCTGTGGCACAAGTGAGTGAGGTCCGTCTGTTTTAAATTAGAGTTCGATAAGAAATAAAGGCATGTCCGACGACGTCGAGTAGGAACGACCCTGCAAATTGAGTCAGCAATCAGAAGAATGTGGTAGACTCACCAATTTGAATTTCTCTTCCAACGTCCCAGAAACCTGAAAAAATGGCACACGCTAACAACACTGAAACAAAACATCACGTTTACAAATCTTGGCCATTATATTCACAATAGGACACAGGCAGTCTGAACATAACGAATGAAAAAGCAAGCAAATGTTAGGAATGAATAAAAGGTGCTTACGGAAGGACGGTCTCGATGCGTATCAACAGCATCTATTGGAATTTGAATATGTTCCAATTTACAACCGTAAGCCACCGGTGTCAACTTGATGATCGTGTGAAGAGGAACTCTAATATACGGTAATTCATCTGTAAATTCAAAAAATAAATTTTTTTCCTTTATTTTAAAGGTTAATCCAATTTTACCGGCACTTTTATCTAAAAAATAAGCTAAAAGACATCGAAGTACAGCTTGATGACTCACTACTAATACATTGGCCTGACGCTCGAGTTCCATTATAACTGGTTCTAATCGTGCTACGAGATCTTCGTACGACTATAAAAAAGAGATTTGAAAAACATTAAATCATAGCTAGTCTCGAATGGAATGTAGATTTACTTCTCCGCGAGGGTATCGATATCGAAATTTATCGTCGTCGCGAGCTGCAAATTCGTTTGGATATTTGGCTTGTATTTCTTCGTAAGTCATTTCTTCACAAATTCCCTTAAAAGTAAGAAAATAAATTGTTTTCTGGATTTTTGTAAATAGATGAGAGAATTTTATGTTTTACAGCGTCTATTTCGTTTAGCGCTTTCCATCGCTCTTGAGGAGCGTTAATGTGCGCTCCAGTTTGGATCGTGCGTTTCATTTGGCTCGTCCAAACATGCAAACCTTCAATTTTTTGATTATTAATAAATTTTGCCAACTCAAAGCTATACTGGCGACCTCGTTCCGATAAATCGGAGTCACCTCCTATGCGACCTTGTAGGTTAAGTTCCGATTCACCGTGCTAAATAAACAAATTGAATAAAAAATTGAATAAAAATCTAGTTCAGCGAACTTACACGAGTGAAGTAAATGGTACGTGGAATAACGTGAATATTCATCAAGTAATAAACGATGCGACTTTGCAAATGACCTAAAATGAATAATTTTGAATGAAAAAAAATTTTAACGAATTAATTTTTTCAACTTATTCACCTTCGTGTTTATAAACGAGAACTTTATTACCCGTATCAAATATTTTCATGAAGGAATAATTTTTTTCTCGTTCTTCATCTAAAGGCTCGTACATTAGCTCGTAATGTTTGATTCGTTGTTCGAAATCTTGCAATGCCCAATCCATTTTCATGTGCGAATAATCGGGACTATTCACTTTAACTTCCTATTAAAATTAGGTTTAAAGCCGATGAGTGTTAAGCAAAAATTTTAATTTTTTTTATTTTACCATTATGTTTGCTTCGATAATTTGCGGGTCGTCACATATCGACTCGACGAAGAAACACTTGAAACCAAACTTTGCAACTACGATTTCGTGGATTTGTTGCCGACGTTCGCGGGTTGTGTTTGTGGCATCGAATACCTTTAATGAAAATTTTAATTCACGATGTTAATCGTTAATGTTGCGAACGATTAAATTTTTAAACTCACTGCTACTTCTCCGCTGTCCTGTAACCATTTGCAAACATCTTCGAGTGCATCCAGCGCACATTTGCTGCGAATAAAATTTTATTTAAAATAAATTTCGTTCACTTAACTTTAATAATTCTCACTTGCGAATAGCCATTGCTTCCGAATTGTCCGGTCGAAAAAAATCATGATTTTTATACGCTTCTGTTGCTTTTCGCCGATATTCACCGACGTTAAAAACTAAAAAATTAATAAAAACTGATAAATTATTAAATCGATTATAAATTATCAATTTGTAGAATACCTTGCGTGTTTATTCCAATCCAATTGAGATAACGAGCCAATTTTTTTGATATGTAAGTTTTGCCACGCGCCGGCAAACCAACAGTAACAATTACATGAGGTAAATTAACATATTCGCAATATCGATCACCTGAAAATAAAAGATTTTTGCTTAAGGTATTTAATTCAATTTAGAAGACTTAAACATCACTTGAATGAAATGCTGGCAACCAAGGCCAACCTGTAATAGATTCAATACTGTGACGTCGGGGTTGGTTTTGCGACATTATGTGACTCTCTGAACTTCTTAATTTAGCGATGAAATAGATTAAAGTCAAAAAAAGGAAGTTATACAATATCTGCTAAGGTAGCGATACAGATTTCACATGGGCAATTAGTGCTGAGGCGATTACATCAGTGATGCTCTTTACGTAACAATGCTAATAGGGTGATGTGGGATTTGCCTATTGGACCATACGATTACAATACAAACTCACCTCTGGCCGGAAACGGCTTGGTTTTTGCTGTGGGTTTACTGGAATTCAACGACATTATGTGATTTGCTGCATTGCTCTTTCAACATGCATCAGACAGATGATACATGCGTGCCGCGCTCAACATCAGCAGACACGATAGTGCTGAGATCTAGTTTCGGGTGGCGAAACTTTTAATAATTTTTTTAAATTTTTTTTTTGTAAATAAAGTTCAAAGTGCAACACTGAAAAATGCAAAAAGTGCAATCTAACACACAGATAAAAATATATTATCGAACATGTAAGAAATTTTTGGCTAATTGATTCAGAAAATTATTTAGTAAAATATTTAGTGAACCCCATTTTTAATTGGAAAATTTAGTTGTCGTTTTCTTTTGTTTTGTTTTTCAAAACGATATTTTTAATTGTTAAGAATGAGATATCCAAAAACATGAGTCATACGTTACAAGGAGAATCAATCCCTAGTAAAAAATTCGTCGAATCATTGAAACATGATGGTAGTAGAACAATTCCTTCATGCATGTTGATTTTAAAAACTTCTAGTCTCATTCTGCTTTTCGTAACAGTCAACCGTCATATTTTTTTATCAATGAGCAACTTAAAACACTAACATCACTGATCGAAACACGGCTATTACTTCTGAAAGCAATGACATCTGCGCCATGGCAACTTCGTTGCATCGGACCCCGAGGTTCGTTCAACATTACGGGTTTAACGGGCGAGAGTACGGTAAACGAATTACTCAGCAAAATTGCTTCAGCATCGGGAATAACTCAGTCGCGAGTTCGGCTATTAACCCGTTACCCATCCACACCACGACCCACACCTATAATCATACCTGACAACCGTAAAACATTGGCCTCGGTCGGCATTCGTTCGGGCGACTTGTTGCACATCGAAGAAAGCGAACTTTTAGATGAATTCGGCATGCCAGGAATTCTCCTGAAACACGTAGTGCCAGCCGACAATTCCTGTCTTTTTAACGCAGTTGCTTATTCCCTCTCGAGTGGGTATCGTAATGCGGGTCAATATAATTACTAAGTCGATTGATTTTTTTTCCTTTTTATTTTTCCGCCAGGTACGGGTACTAATGCACATAGTGCACGACAAATGCGTCAAATAGTGGCATCAACCATAACCTCAAACCCAAACATTTACATATCGGCTATGCTGGACGACAGAAGTAATCACGAATACAGTACCTGGATACTGAGGGAGACGTCTTGGGGCGGCGCAGTCGAGTTGTCGATTTTCGCCAACCATTTCGGAATAGAAATCGTTGTCGTAGATGCGCAGAATGCGACTCTGGCGAGATTCGGCGAAGATAGTAATTACCCCAACCGAATATTCCTCCTATACGACGGAATTCATTACGATCCGTTGGTATTGGTGTCACCGACGAATAGTGAAACGATACAGACGATATTTTCCACGTCTGCTGACTCTATACTCGTTTCTGCATTGGAATTAGCGCAAGAAGCTCAAAGAGGACGTCAGTACACTGACCTCAAAAGGCTTCCTATGTCGTGCATAGTTTGTGGAGAGCAATTGGCTGGACCAATTGAAGCCCAGCAACATGCTCAAGAGAAAGGACATATCAATTTCAAAGAAGAACACACTGATTCTTGATATGTCATGGTTTTTGAATTTTGTAAATACTTTAAACAAATATAATAGCAATAAACACTTTTTTTATTCCTATTTAACTAAATTTATTTTATCCATTTTTTTTTATTTTTTTCACAACAATTCCCTTGGTCCCCAAGAAAATCAAAATGTGGGAGCATCAATCAGTTATTTTGATTCTTTTTGTTTTCTCATTTCAAGTGTTATTTATTTTCGTACAGTTTTTTTTCAAAGATGAATTAGATGGGGAAAATTTAATATTTTTGGGAAGTTTATTGATGTCTAAGCTCGGAGCCGATGCGATAACTGAGAATGTTATTCCAATCGATCTTCATGCGAGTGAGCGGTAACTGCCTACGCAGAGCCTTGAAAGTTGTGTCCGACATAGTCTGGTAATTTTCGGAAATAGCGGTCTGAATAATCGATAAATTTCAATAAATTAGAAAATAAAAATAAAGATTTAATGAAATAACCTGATAATCATTTTCAGCAATTTCAACTAATTTACATATTTCTTTGGGTGTAGACTGTTCATTCTGTCGACGAAAGAAATTTTTAATTAATTTTTCAGATTTTAATTACGAAATTAATAATTACCGCGATTGTGCAATTGTCTTTGATCTCCTTGGTGCTCACAAGTTGGACATTACCGTCTTCGTAGTAGTGTACTTGTACCTTGAGAACACCACGAATGTCGATCATACCACTGCTGATCACCAACGTCCAGATGGAGCGCCAGCGGCCATTCCTTGAAAACATAAAAATTCATTTTCTTGTTTATTAAACGAAAATTGCATTCCATAATAAAAATAATTTAACCAATAATTCTTGGGCTGGAATTGATGATCTTCGATGCATGCATTGATCACGATACCAACACCTGGTTCGTTGCGACCAAATACGGAACAAACTCCATGTCGATAGTGGTTAAACACGTATTGCATAAATTCGGTTTCGAAAGCCGAACGCCACATTTCAGCCGCTGCTTCGCCGTCCCACGGACGAAAATCGCTCGCTTCTTTACGAAGGTGATCGTAACGAAATGACTGCTGTGATCGCGGGTCGCAGAATCGTCCATCGCCCAAATCATTGAATTCGGTTATAAGAGCCTATTCGAAAGAATTAAATAAATGTTGAAAAATTTGCTTATAAATACCTGAAAGTTGGATCCCTCAATTTTAACTGGGGTTAATTGGTCCTTATTATATTGGGCAAATGCGCTGAAACAAAAATTCGGAATTCAATTACAAATTTGTATAATTTATTTACATAAATTGTACAAATTTCGTAATTTTCTTTTCATTATAGTTACCTGGATGCGCCTGATTTCAGCAAAACGTCGTTATTTAGTAGAAGGCGAACGTCTGTATTAAATAAAAAAGAAATATCAGAAATTATCCACGTTATCTGTTTATTTAAGGTCATTTCCGTTCAAAATGCTCGGCTAAATAAATCATCGGTTTAAAGCAAATCGATATGAACGGATTTAGATTTAATGCGTGTAGTAAACGAAACAGCTCAGAAATCTACTTTAATTCTCACTTAATTTATATCGACTTTAAACTTACCGTTAAAAACCTCGTTAAATTCGCCAGGTGGAGAATGAAGGATGAAATCGGAGGCGATTCGTACCTAACGTGACACAACAAAGCATTAATAGTAAGCCGCTAATATATGGGCTTAATAATTCAAGTCGTCTTATAATTTCGCTGATAAAGCAATACTCGACGAGTATAAAGCCCCATTAATGTTAAGGAAAACAAACCTTCTCCTGTTCAGAAATCGGCTCGTCAAACTCGGTCGCCGCCATTTTTCCGTCGTATGTTCACGCCCAAATATTAGAGGATTGTGGGTGTTCTTGACGTCATTGACGTGTCAACATATCTCACGGTGCACTTTCGGTTTCGTTGTACAAATGTCACTAAATTGATCAATTTTATTCTAGTGTAATCGTGTGACTACAAAAAGAAATAATAAAAACAAAACACTATTAATTATTTGTAAACAAATTATTTTTATTTGAATAAAAAAAAACAACAGAATTTAACAAATATGCGTTTTAAACACCGAAGTCTATTTAAAACCTATTGTAAGTTTGCGTACAAAATCAACATAATATCGTGATTCAAGCATCCTAATAAAATTATTTCGAATAATAATCAACAATTCACCATAAATTTGTACATTTCCACATCGTTCAAGTCTCAAATCAGGTTTTTTCCCTTTATCTTTGGCACCAGGAGAACCACGATCTTTGAAGTCATCTGTGAATTCTTCCAGTGCCAAGGATAACGGTTATTGGATATGAGTCGATAATTTTTATTTACACAAAGAACACAAAACAAAAATAATAAACTCGAGGTTTAATATTTCGTAAAAATTTCCTCAAACTCCATTCGAGTAAACGAACAAACCGAAACAAAAATTTAAAAAATAAAAAAAAAAATTTCTAAATTTAAAAAAAAATATATAAAAATCCCCGACCTTGAATAACTTTTCATTCTTCCTTCGGTTCCGACTCACCACCCACCAGACGTCATAGCGCAAGACAGGACGTGAATCATTACAAACAGCAGTCGATATTACAATGCAAACTATTTTTTTCTCCCTTTGAAAATATTTCCAGCAAACGAGCGTCGAATTCGAACCTTCACCGCTCTTCATAGCACCAGAGAAATCACGGTTTCGAAAGAATATCAGCCGTGAATTCTTCCAGTGCCATTAAGAGAGGCAGGCCAAAGGTAGTAGTAAGGCAGTAGACGAATGCACTTATTTAGACACCGTCGATTGTGTGTGCGCATTCAGTGGTCGGCGCAGAGACAAGTAATAAACGAGTAAAAAGTGTCTCCTTATAAAATAAGTCGCAGTGGTCGCACAACCAACCACCGTTGATTCCGCATCAGCAAACGAAGCTACGCATGTCGGAGCACGACTTCATGCGCCCATCACACGCGATGCGACGAACGTCTTAGCTCGGTCTTCTTCGGCTCTCGTCAGGTGTGACCCCACCCCCGCCTTAAATTACAACACACGGGAGGCCATTGTTTCGCTCACGTAATTTGTCAGATTGCAGCAGCGCGTACGATTCAATTAGTTCGACTAGTACCGGAAACCGAACAGACCAAGAGAGAAAGGGAGACGGTAAACCAGCATACAGGAAACACGCCTCGCTGACGGCACGGCCAAGAGCACCTGAGAAAAAAGCAAAAACACAACAGTTCGGGCGCCGCCCAATCCCATTCGATCGAGTGAATGACACTGCGTCTAACTTACCTTCGACTCGACTTCACTCTGTCCGACCACCCCAGCCTTCCCTCATCACCCCCTCCGCTTCGGGCTCCTGACCTCGAGCACCGACCTCACTATCAACTTCATCACGTGACTCACTCGCCACTGCGCTTCGCTTCACCTGCACTCACGCGTGATGCCATTTCGCTCACCCGACCTCACCCCCTCCCCCACACGTTTCACTTTTTATTTTTACCAGTTATTATTTTCTTGCCGACAACGAACGTCCCGCGCAGAGCGACCGCGAGAACCCCCAGTCAGAACTCAACCCGCCCCGCGAAAGCACCGCCCAAGCGAACTTCTCTGCGACGCACCGGGAGTTTATCGTCGCAAGTGCGACGTTTGGAATTTCCAATTGAACTTGTGCACAAAGATTAAATTGTCGATTGAAATGATGTTAGGATTGATTGAAGTTTGGCGGCGAAATCGATTTTTGATTTTTTTTTTTTTGGTGGGTTGCTATGGTAAAATAAGAAATAAAAGAGAAATTAAGGATAATTAGGGTAGGAAATAAAGTATTTGACGCGTTCATCACGTTTTGATTGGTCGAGTCGACGTCGGCATAACGAGGAAAAGGGAGAATGGCGTGTGTGATGGATCAGCGATTCTTGGCTTAAGGCCCAAGTTTACAACAGTCGCCATAGAGACAAAGCACGTGACCGTCCGGAGACACGCAACGTCGATTCGTACCCGCCCAAAAAGATTTGAAATGACGTCATGGTAATCAGTAAAGACACGTTAGAAACGTATGTTAAATGAAAAAAAAATCTAAAACCAAACGAAAATTGAAATAAAAATGAAAGAATAAAACGGAAATGAAGAGCGATCGATGCAAAGTTGTTGCAAAACTCACCGGAAGTCGCGATTCAATCCTCCCCGACGGTTATTGACTCGGAATCATTCCCCAGTACACCTAGAGGACGCTGGCGTTAAATGAGGGAACACACCCAAAACCCCCGAAAGTAGATGAAACACGCACCGACCGCGTAAAATCGATGTCTTTCGCGGAAAAAAAACGAGCGTAAAACGACGCTAAAAGTCGGCCGTACCTTAAAGCGAGGCAGAATAACAGGAGCCGCAAAACCGATGAAAATTCCAATGGGTCCCGTGATCTGACATTAAGTTGCTGGCGAGTTTGCAAACTCGTTGCCAAGCAACGAGCAACAACATGCGTTATACCTTCGCCTCACGAATGTTTCCTCTATTACTCGGGTAGCGAAAAACACCTGTCTCGAGAACCAACCACCACAATCACCTTGGGGGCCCCCGGTGGGTTCAACGACTCGCGTCCAAAATATACCCCGTCCAACTGAAGGGATTTTTGGTCTTACGTTTCACGTGGGAGAGAAACACCCGGCGGAAGAGCGCTGCCTCGAGCTCCGGAACTCGAGTTTCCGCTGCGTGTAGCTCATTTTCGGCTATTAAAGATACGATCCCCTCGGGATAATAGACGGCTTTGAGTGTTTCGAAAGATAGAAAAAAGTGGAAAATAAAAATTAGAAAAAAAAAATTTTTTTTTTGACTTTTTCCCCAGAACCGCAACCTTTCCTCGTCACGCTCGATGCGTGGGCGGTCGTTGTTGTTGTTGTTGGTACCCTAAGAGAAACAACGGAGGTGTGGGAAAGAATGGAAATATTTCGAAGCGAAAAATGTCCATTCTTGAGGTGAAATAAAGGTCGGAGAAAGAGAAAAAAAAGTAGGAGTTTTTAAAATACGTGTTAGCAACAGAGAAAAGAGAAAAAAGACGAATTGAATCGACTTCCTTCGTTATAGTGACGTACCCATTGTCCCGCGTGCACCTGTTGGCCTCGTATTAACGAGGGCAATCAATGCTCGATACGAACGCGTCATCAGTTCCACGAACTCGCAGCTCAGAGACGTTAGAGTGGAAATGCTTTTCGCTCAGCCGTCCCGTGTCTCGACGCGTTTCTTACCTGAGAAGCTCACTTTTTTCTTGTCGGTCCGGCGCGCGGTGCCGCGAATCAGGGGCCAAGTGGTAGTGCGCTCGGCTGCGGGCGCTCGAGTGTGTCGGTTGCCTTCGCCAGGTCGGTCTGGCGCTTGCCATTGGTTCGCATCGGAGCGCCAAGTGAGGAAATAAGCGGCCTCGTTACAGCGAAGCATTCGTACCTGTGCAACGTCGGCGCCAGTCACGCCTCCTGCTTTTTCGACGTTTTTCTTCGGCGCTGGCGTTGGCGATGAACGTTGTTTTCGCCGGAAATGCAACTCGTGCGTGGCTGCAGACTCGGGCAACCTGTTCTGGCGCCTGGCAATTAAATTCACTTTTACCTCGATCTGGCCTGAACTGCCCCCCTCGGGCTCAGCTATGCTGCTTTTGCAAAATGACATCATCTTATTTTTTTCCACCTTTTGGTCTTCCACTTTACCCCAATCAAGTATTTTTAGATCGAAATGAACTTTAACACGTTTTTTAAATTTCCTTTTTTTTTTTTTTCGTTTTCCAAAAAACCCCTTCTCGGAGCCAATAATTACACGTTGAAAATTGAGAAATAAATAGAGTCAACGAACCTCGAGTTTAAAAATGTAAAGTTCAAAGTTTGATCACCAGATGGTGTCTCCTTAACCACTGCAGTGGGAGTATGTAATTATGGTTTTTTTTTTAGTTAAATATTTTGCAAAAAAAAAAACCAAGAGAATTGCAATACGGTAATTTACACAAACCGCATTACGTAATAAAAACCTTTTCCAACACACAACATTAAATCCCAACCACAGTTTTATAAAGGGAATAAAAACCCATAAAACTAGCTCATCAAAAATTAAAATAAAAAAAAAATAACAAAACCTTTATTCTCGAACGTGAGACAGCAATTGACCCGATCAATCTGTTTGTATTTACATCCCCATGACAACGAAAAAATGGCCGAAGTTTGTTTATGTAGCGACATTCGGGGACCTTTGTGTGTCAATTCGGAATTGGAAAATGTTGGATGTAAGTTATACCTGATCGTTTTACGACAAGTCAATAACGTGAGTAATAAACATAAAGCATGTAATTAAACTTTTCACCTGTCTCCTCTTATAATTTACAGGTAGCATTCATTCGCTTCAGAAACAGGTATGCAGAGAGCCTGAAGATCCGAGTGAAACGTCGCAACGGCGCGGACGACTCTCACCTGCACGACCCAGGTGCAATGATAAGCGACGTGGCATGGGAGACGAGTGTTTCGCATAAACGGCTCATGCCTTCGCCCCATTTCGAACGAGGGAGTCAGGATTTGGCATTTGTTTTCAGTCACGAGGTGGAACGTTAATTATGTAGTAATGGTTTCTTTTTATTAATATTATTATTACTTATTGTCTTTTTTAATACTTCTATTTTTTTCTCATTATTTAGAGTGTGGTCGAATGGCGCGACGTACTCGCATTTCTATTGATTATACGTCAAGCATCGAGTGTTTGGAAGACGTTCGAAATTAAAGACATTTTTGTCTTTGGGTATTTAAATGACGTAAAATATTTCATTCACGTTTAGAAGTTAATTTTTTTTCAATTAAAAAGATTTTTTTTTTTAGCTGAAGAGTGAAGAAATCGATCTTTGGAATGCGGAAAGTGAAAGTGACGACCAAGACGAAGACGACGAAGAAAAAGGACCAAGTTCGAGTGTTTCGTTTAGACTTTTGAATATGATGGAGCGTGTCGATGCTGTTAGCAGAAATCAAAGCGATGTTACTGTAGGGAATTTTGAGGTGATTTTTTTTTTCAATGATTTTTAAGTGTGTAAATTTTGATTGGATGGGGCCCGATGACCCTTAAGTATTAGAGCGCAACAAGTTTTAATAGAGGAAAGTCTTTTCTCCTTTATTTTATATACATTATGTCTATGTTTATACATTTCTGAGAGTGTTGACCACTGTTGCGTGTTTTTCCGTCATTCTCTGTTGCTTGTCTTGATTTCTACGGATTAAATTAAGCGAGTTTATTAAACGCGAGACGAATTATAATATTTTATATTCAAATTATTCGACTTCCTGACGTTTCTCAATCGAAATAAAAACTCCGGAGGTTGAAGGGACTCTTTCTGCGAGTTGTTTTAAACAACACATTGTGTGGTCAAATCAAAAAGCGCACTATTTTCGTATAAAGTATGAATATCGTTTTTGTTCTAAATCGACCTCCGACCAATGGGAATTTAGGTGTTTGAGATGAAAACAGAATAGCGTGTGATATAGATTTATTAATTTTTTTTTCTACTTAATTTTCAGGTGGGGACGAGCTACGATATAAATTTACTTTTATAATGAATATACATTATTCATTGCGATTAAATGAATAAAAATAAAAGAATTTTGATTCGGACTACGATGTAGAACGGTTGCGCCATCTTCATTTATATTTTGACATAACAAAGAGATACCCATCTTCCGTTATCAGTATTTTATGCATACAGTATGCATGCATGAAGAACTTTTCTTAACAATCATTGACCCCGTTTGAAACTCCATAAACTCGTTATTAATAATGTTAATCACACTTGCAATTGTTATTGCGCCATTGTAACGAATTTTCTCTTAAAAATTATAAAATGTAGAAAACGAAATTAAGAAATTAAATTAAATCAAAATGTGATATAATTCTAAATCATTTACTAAAAACTGCGTAAATAGAAAATAATTATAATTGGAATAATACATTCAAAGTATAACTATTTTATAAAATTCTACCAAAAAAAATAAGAATCGCGACTCCGTTTCTTTTGGGAGAATTTAATTGTTGAAAAACCTTACGGTAAAAAAGCACTTGAAACTTCTTCTTCGGGACTTTATCTACAACTGTCAAATATAGACTGATATTTTGCAAAAGTGAAATGATTTACATTACTTAAAAGTGATGCGCTTCACTCACCTGAAACAGCCACTTTAAGTATGGTATGACGTCACCAGTCCAATAGCATTGTCACCTTCATCGTCTTAAGACTCCAGGCGAAATGTTAATGATAGCACCAATTGTCCAATTAGTTCATTTCGTTTTTAGCAAAATATTAAAATTTGCAATTTTTATATTCGTTATCGCACAAATTTAACATTATAACGAAGCAATAAAGATACAAACGTCGAATAAATGAAGAAAAATAGTTTAATAATACAAGAAACAATTTATAAAATATATTTTCAATTTCATTTGCGGCCTAATCCTTTCCATAGAAGTGAGGGATTGAGTGAGCCTTTTCGAGTTCCCCTGTTTTTCGCTCGAGTTTGGTATTCGGGAACTTCGTTCTTAGCTGGGGAATCGGCAACCATGTCATATTCATCGCTACTTCGTGTACGCATTTCAATATCCTCTCTGACATCGTCGAAAAACTTTTTCATATTCGATAAAACACCAACACTGATATGCGGCGAATGCGCATCGTAGGCGTTACGTTTTCGAGCAGACATTAACCACAATCCGGGATTAAATTTAAATTGCGGTGTCAACGAAACCCCGTCCTCACCTTAAAAAATAAAAACGAGAAAAATAATTTAAAAAAAAAAATCCTAATAAACAAACCCACTCACCGAGTAGGTCACAACGAACTCCGATCGAAAATGCGGCGAGAAGCAAAACCAGAACCGTCATCGTTTTAGCTCGAAAGAAACTTGTCAGATTTTGCATCGACAACGATCCTTTTAACGAGAAAGTCGCCGTTTCCAAGGCGATAATTGGGCGCCGAATCGTCGTGACGGCGTAACTGGTGCACATTGACCACTACGTTAAATCCACTCACGCTGATCATTGAGAAGCAGCGAAGTTCGGACACGGCTAAAAAGAATACTGTGGGCGCCTTGTAACAGAATGAAAAGCCCTCATTAAAAATAGTAAATAAAAATAAGGGTTTACATGTGTAAGTACATCTCGTTAGATGTGTAAATGACGAGTCAAGCTTGGCAACCAACAAGAGATTTATACCAAAATAACATGAGCTTATTACAAAAAAGATGAGGAAATGAGAGGATGATTGGATCACAGCTGAAAATGAGATGAACCAACAAGTTAATCAGGATTTAATCAGATTATTAAGGATAAATGAGCAGCCGCATCGATACGTGGCATTTAATTAGACTAACTAATGCTGTAGCACCATTTCTTATGATGTCATCATCAAAAAAACGAGATCAAAAATATATGTCATTATTCTCTTTTCTTCTTCTTCTTTTTTAAAATGTAATCCGTGCCATTAGGAGCTGGATAAAGTTCGTTTTCGCTTCCAGCAATCGGGATAAAGCTTTTTCTGTTCCTCGGCCATTCGACGCGCTTCTTGCCCGTACATATTGCGCTCTTCTGGCTTCATTTTTTTCCATGTGTCACCCAGAAGCACGCTGATGGCCCTGAAAATTCACATTAATGTTGATAAGAAACGTTAACAATGGCCGAAATTACCTATTGTCTTTCCCTGGATATAACTGAGTATATTCAAGGCGAAATTTTTTGGCAAACAGCATAAACCCATTCATGGGTCGTTTTGAGCGATTGGAATCTACGTTTTGTTTTACGGGTGACAAAGGTGGCGATAACGGAGTTGTTGCATTGGATTTATGCTAAATCGTTAAAAAAAAAGTGAGATTTGTTATTTGAAAAAAGAATTCGTTCACTTTTGCCATGCTGCTTAATACAAATATTGCTTTGGTATCTTCGGGAGTGAGTTCAGAACTGGAACGAAAGGAAACGAATGTACAATTTGAAAACAGCAATTAATAATTATTCACCTGCTGAAAAATGCATCGTCTGCTATCTCATCCGAACTATGCGAGCGAATTATATACTTAAGTTGTGTATAATTAGTAACAATTAATTTAATTACAAATACCCACCTGTCTTCGAGACAAGAGAATTGTGACGCCTGAGATGAAATGGGACTCGGTTCATCACAAGGAAAACTGTACGCTCTGTAGCACAAATTCATTTACATAAATAAATCGTAAGAGATAATAGTTGGATTATACCGTTTCCGGATGGGAAGATTTCTTTGCATTAAAGGGCTTTGTGGACTCGTAGCGATTATGGCAAATTCCGTCAGTCGATTTGTCAAATCACCACCAAATTCCACCGTTAAATCGAGCGGTGGAGGAATCGGTTTGCGTCGTCGACTCACTTTAATAAGGAAAAGTTTAGTTAGATTTTAATTGTGTTTTGAAGAGGAAATCTTTTAATTATACTTGATTGTGCGATAGATCCCAAGTTGGGATTAACATTTATTCCGTTATTGCTATCTTTGACTTGTGTAACCTGTTACAAGTATTTTTTTTTTGCAAAGAATTAGTAAAATAAATTGAGTTCGATCAGTTAATCCTGACGTCAAACTTTTATATAGTGTTACATAATTCGTTCGCTAGCGAAATAATAATGCCAACAACATTATTAACTAACTAACTGTGAAGTATTGATTTTCGGTTCACTTACCTCGTCAGACGCCATTTGTCACGTGACAATTTATCTTTAACCAATGCGAATTAAGCGCGAAATTAAAAAATGTCGAATTTTAAATTTTAAACGGAAAAAGTAAAAAACTTATTTTGTTCTCATAATTACTAATTGTAATTTTTAATAGTCTCAATTCCAAATAATGTTTTTAGTACAAGATTTTTCTAAATTTATAACACAATCTACTATATTACAGTCCAAATAAACATCTAAAATTATAAACTTTTCTTTAAAAAATACAATGTACAATTAAAAAAAAAAAATCGTAACGTTACTACAATAAACCAAAAAAAAAAAATGTTAACGTTTAAATTTAAATTAGAGTTCTACACAGAAGTTGCTCCCAATTGATATTTGCCGTAAAAACTTCACGATGAAGCCATTGTTCGTAATGAGTTTTGAATTCTTCTGATAAATCAATCGGTTGTCCAAGAACACTTAAGATACAATTATCAACGGGTTCTAGATCAAAATTCCTCGTTACATTTGCAACGTCGTATCTTCGACTATTAAAGCGATCAACACACGCTCGAAGCGAACATTCTTCAGCTTGAAAATCCCAAGGACGAGCATCCATATCTTTGAAATAAAAAAAATACAAAACATTATGAAAACAAATTTCTATTATTTTGTCGTTAAAATTAATGGTGAGTTCAATTAAAAATTATTTTGTAAATAATTTTGTCTATCCTCAAGCACGAATTTCTTAAGTATAAATTTTTTAAGGAAGAATAACCTATTTATTAATTTTTTTTAATTATAAACGAGTTAAATAATTAAAAAAAAAAATCTTGCACTTTTTTTCTTGAGGATGTACATTACGAGGCACATTTGTTTCTGTCTTGTGATCAGTTGTTCGGTCGATTCTGTGAGACATGAAAATAATGTTCAAATTTGAGCAGCTTTAAATTATTTTTTTTTAAATATTTAAAATTAAAGTATAACATTCATTATTAATATCTTACTATTAGAATATTAGAAAAAAAATTAAAAGTCAGTTACAAGTATAAATTAAAATGAAAAAATTTTAATATTTTCCGCACGATTTTAGTAATTTTAAACTGATTCGTAGAAACAAATGCATTTCCAACTCATACGACTGTAGTCAAAATTATTTACAAAACATGCCTCAGACTTCACATTTAAAAGAAAAATTCGATATTAACCATTTCCATAAGCCCAATCATCATTTAGCCGATGACGAACTTTTTGATATATAGCAGACATAGTTTTCATGTTACTTTTCCGCCACTGGCGTCCCAAATATTTAGTTTGCATTTTCAGTAACTTCAGTACGTACAATTGCATCATAGCGTGTTTTACCTTCAAAGCACGTTTTAGAATCGGTGCAGATTTAAAAACAACCAACATCTACAAAAGAAAAATAATATTTATCAAATTTCATGCAAAAATCATTTTCTTGCTTACCATGATACGTGAATGTTTCCATTTTGTCAGTTTATTAAGAATACGCAACAAATTCGTGCACGAAAACATATTGCGCCAACAGAACTGTACGTTATCACCGATTTCCTGAAAAGAGCACTACGAGTACATCACATATCTTAGCAGTATAAATATTAGGTTATATATATAACCCGATACTCACCAAAGTTTCTGCAGTTAATTCCGGTTGCTCGCCGATTACGCAAGAAGGAAAATCAATAATGGCAATACTGAAATGAAATTTATAAACGTACGATTATGAATGTCTTTGAAAAGGTTGTTAAAGTGACGTACGTATTTTTTGCTTGAATGTAAGCCATGATGTTTTGATTGAAAAATTTTAGAACTAATGGAATACAGTTAGCGAATACCAAATGCTGACTAACAAATTCAAATTGATAAATGTGATTCAACTTAAAATGTTTTAGTAGTAACAACAAAATTCCAGAAACCGCTTTAACAATTATTTCCTAAAAGAATTAAAATGTTATTTACGAAATTGTTTTTTCGCGACAATTTCACTTACTTTATGCCTGTTTACGTCGATACCCAATTTCATCGATTGTAGAACAGTCATACTATTTGATAAATAAAATAAAATTATGAATAAAAAAATTCATTAAAATTTACAGATTTTAATTTGAAACGGCATTTTAAAAGCGTTGAACTAATGGCCAAGTTATTCGATGCCATAAGTTCAACATAAGAAAAATGCAATTTCAAAAGTTTATTTACGGCATTTCTTCTGGTAGAACATCAGCCATTATGTTAATTGAATCAGTTTTTGCTTTCGAAGTAGGTGCTGCTGCTAACAGAATTTTAAGCAGAGCAATCATATATTGTGGTAATTCTGGCAACATCTGTTGATACAATAGCTCAGCTTGTGTACATTTAATATCGGTTTCTGGTTGTGACATTGGATTACGTGCAATCTCTTCTTCGCGTCGAATTTGAACTTCCGACAAAGACATGTAAACGTGTTGTTGCAACACCCGCAATCCTTCGTGCAGTGGTTCGGGCAAACCAGCCAATGACGTTCTGTCACCACGTAAAGGAAACCCAACAAATTTACGACGTGTGTTGTCTAAAAATTGATCGATATCTTTTTGTCTGCAAATATTATTTGAAATTAAACACAAAATAAAATTTAAAAATTAATAATACTTCGTTACCTGACTTTTGGCGTCCATGGTAAACCTTTAAACGGTATGGGCGTTGATGGTCTCGATGATAATTCTTGATTAAATTCACCCTGCCTTTCGTCTTGAACTTCGTCTATGAAAAATGATTGCTGTTCCTCCATTTCGTCGTCGGGTTGCTCTTCACCTTCCATGTTTTGAAAAGCAGCATCATCCATGCTGTTTTGCTTCATGAGGTTCTACACAGAAATAAACTGATTAATTTTTATTTTATTTTGTTTTTAATATATTGTTACAGGCAGCATTTTTGCATTCTTATCGTATAATGTAAACAGACAAATTCATTATTTTATTCGTGCCAAGATTATCTTGAAACGATAATCTATTAATTAATTTACTAAAAACGTTTTTTTGTAAAAATTCACGCTAAATTACCTAGAGAATTAATATTTACAGAAGAAAAATCTTGATTCTCTGGTTTTAATCTGCGTGCAATTTAAATGAGATCAATTCGGTACTTCTTGTGGTTTTGAGGCATGAAAATCATAGCCACCAACTACACTTCGAGTCTCTAACCAGACCAAAAGTACCGTTTTCATTAGTTGAACCTACATGAGACTGCAAAAAAGATTTGCGTGTTATAATAACAACTCCAAATTTTCTGCAATCGCAATAGCCAACAATTTTTTTGACATTATATTTCGAATTTAAGCACCATTGCTGTTGCCTGGCGGTATATATAATTCGTATTATCAAGTCTAACTCGTCTAAAAGGTCGACCACAGTTGCGCTGCTGCTGAGCTTCGATCAAATCGGCAGCAGAAGCGGGAGGCGAAGCAGCTCTCATTGTTCTCGTCACTTCGATCGTGTCTTCTTTGATAGGCGGAAGTCCAACTTCTTCGCGATATTTCGACTTTAACTCCCTCAATTCATCCATGCCACCGAGCGAAACCAGGAGAATTTTCCATAACAAAAGGAGAATTTTCTTGACGGGAAAATGTGGGACAGTACCACTGCAAAATTCAATTATCATGAATAATAATGCCATAGTTAACATCGTAGACGAATCATTTTTCTGGCCTATAAAAATAAGAAAATAAAAATTTGAAATACTTTAAAAAAAAACAATTTTAAATAAGAACAACGTACTCAATTCGGTGCAAAGTAATTCGCGAGTTCGTTTCATTTCGTCGGTATCTGAATCACAAGAACAACGCATCACTTCGACAATGGTATATAAAATGTTAAGTATTATTCGTAAATCGGTGCTATCTGAAAGCGACACTGCTGGTTTCCGAAGAGCGCACATGGCCGCACTTTCGTTTCTGAAAAGAAAATTTTTCGTTTGTTTTAAATTTGTCAAAAATTAAAGTGAGAATTATTCAAATTAAAAATAAGATTTCTTTTTAATTACTTCACTTCCATAGACAATAATTCCGAACAAATAGTGAAAACGCCATTAGAATACAAGAGAAATACGTTCGTCCGTTCCCAATGTTGCTGTTCTTCTTCAGATTCTACTTCACCAAAAATGCCTTGAACCAGGTATAAAACACTGCGTAAAGCTTTGACACGAATCGCCCTTTGAGATATTTCTAATTGATCCAGCAGCCTGGAAATAACTCTTTGCTGTTGACCTTCGTTCATTTTTGACCATTTAGCACCGATACCTAAATGAATAATTTAAAAAAAATAAACTATGTTGATGCAAACACAAATAAATCACCATATTCTTCCATGAGTTCTTCAAATGCTTTCCTGTTTTGATGAAATTCGTTTTCTTCGGTGTAACTATACAACTCAGCAATTTCTCTCAAATGATCATCGGCATCGCTGTACGAAAATTCAATGTCGGGTGCATCGTTCATGGTCTGCGAATTTCAAATATAATTTAATATAACGCTTCTTAACGTACGAACCAAACATTGAAACTTACGTCCGAGTCCGAACGTGGTCTACGTCTCATATCCCTAGCATCGAGTACTAGAGAACGCACCGGATAGCGACCAGCGCCATTAAACTCCATCATTCTATGGCTGCTTTCTGCTGGGTCGTGAAGGCGAGGTGAAAGAACCAAACGGCTTTGCAGATATACAGCGCCATTATTGGATTAGTGAGAGAATTTGAAACTCAATTAAAAACACGCCGACTTCCCCGATTCTTAGAAATGAAAATAGATACCGAAGCAATGCAAACAACATTTTATTTTTAACCACAACCCAACATCAAAGAATAAAAATAAAAAAAAAATTTTATTTTTATTTTTTTTATTTTTTTTACATACATAATTAATGTTCATTAACCCATTGCAATTTAATTACGTCATTTTTAAAAAGAAATTTTAATGACAACAAAAAAAAAGTTAACTTTCATCCTTTTTTTATTTCTCAAATTATCTTGTAATGCCATCACAAAATTTGAATGCGCAAGCAAAACAAGAAAAGAGTCCTTGGTTTAACCCCAAAAAGAAGAAATCGTATGATTTAAGCGTGCCCTTCTCCTTGGCACGATCGTGCATGGAATCCCCTCTTTTTCCCACGGTTCACCTGCCAAAAGGTCACCGAGTTGCTGTGTCTCGCGTCCCTCACCAACAATGTCAGCAACAAACAACGAGTTAAAGGAGTGTGGGCGATCAAAAAAACCTCGACCCACATCATCCCTATCATCGACGAGTGGATTCCACCCGAAAACCGAATACACACATGACTCATGTGTCACTAGTGACTGGGGCGACTCTACACGGCCGAGCGGAAAACCCGTTGCTAAGCGACCGCATCCCACTGTGCACACAAGATATCGATCGGATGGCGTAAAAGGCCAATCAACAAAACCCGACAAACAAAATCTCGGTATAAAATAATAAAATATCACCCAAAAAAAATTTCTTTTTAAAACAATAATTTCAAAAAAAAATCTTTTTTTCTTTAAAAATTTTATATTTTCTTATTTTCATTCACATCTTATCAGGCCTGAGTATCAAGTGGTTAAACCACATGGTTTTTCAGGGAGGAAATGAATAATGATAAATAGTCGTCCCTTTCCCATCTGCCAGCTTTCTTTGACTGCAACCCAAGTGTAGAGTTGGAAGTTAAAGGTCACTTGTGCTCGATCATCCAACCTGAAAAAGTGCCTGCAGCTGCTGCTTCTTTTTAAACCCCTTAAGGGCCGAACCAGACGAACCAGAAGCAACTCGCACACACACACAATCTCCCTCGAAGCCGAGTGGTTCCGTTCGCTCCCTCTCTCATCAGTGCACGACGGCGAAGCGCTCGTAGTGGCAGCCATCGCAACGTCCTACTACACTCAGAACAAGACGAGACGAAGGAGAAGCCGCCCACGACTCACATCAGGTGGATCAGCGAAGGATGATGGAGGCGAGAAGACACTGAGCGAGCGGCTTTCGCGAGCCGCATGGGCTTGGTGTCATGTCCGGAGAGGCAGTTGGGGAGGCGCGTGCTTAGTGTCCATTTCGCATGGGCTCGGACACGAGACGAGTGGCGAGAGGCGGCACGCGAGGCCCCGTCCTCGGGATTAGGCCCGGCGCATCCATTCTTCTCGCCCTTCTAACGCTGGCCGTGTGGAAACAAGTGGTCGATTCACAGCCGACAGGTACGTACGATTTCAATCGATATGTAAATTACAGTGATTTGAAAAACGACGTGTGATCGTGGTGTGTCGCGTTTAATTGGGTGGGTGTCGACCGGGGCGGTGGTGAAGCTGAGTCAATCTTCATCCGTTTTGATGGAGTACAGATGTAACTGTTTTCTTACAAGCGGCGCGAGTATATCTGCTTCGTGTTTGTATCGTTCGAGCCTTTATCGTAATCTCTAATCGAATATTAAATTTTCGTTTACAAATTCGCAATTTCTCCCTGCATCTCGGGACTTAATAAGACGGGTCAAATTGAGGTCGATTTGTTTTATTATTATTTCTTTATTCTAATTGAAATGCTTTAGTTGGTCTTGATGACTCTAGATGGCCGTGTCTTAATGGCGGCAATCGGCTATCGAGTCCCCGCCATTAATTCTAAGTCATCTACTAATGGATCGGTGATGTGCTTGGTGCTTTACTCGTGAGATCCGCCAACCCCCCAACTTTGACCCGGATAAGCCACGGATTGAAAATTCCCACCAGTGCTCACATCCCGTAAAAGAGAGTGAGGCGCAGATTACGGCCGTCAGCCGACTGGAAACGATTCTCATATAAACGTATGGGAATTTGCGCAGTCGAGAATAAATTTTCTCATTTTTCTTCTTATTCTTCTTCGCTTGGCCAACGTGGGAAGAGTGCGCCCATCCTTAACCTTGTGTTTTTCAATGTCCTCGGGCAGCTCCTTCTAAGATGCACTCCTGGTCAGCGAGGATAATTCACACGCACTATAACTGGAATTCATTAAAATGCATGTTTGTATCTCGACCGGTATGGCGCAACCCACTTTTTCTCCAAACGATTTTTTTTTCCTTTTCTTTTCAACCCAAAAAGAACAATTTGAAAACCATCAAAAAACAGTCGTGAACGACGTGCTTTGCAAATTCCTAAATATTCGCTCGAATCCTTCACCTTAATATTCGCATTCCGATATGGCACCAAAGGGTCAAATTTCGATATAAAAATTCGGAAGAATTTAATTATTTTAATTTTCTTTACCCGCCTTCCCCCTTCGGCATTAAAAATTCATGAAAAAGAAGAAAATAAAATAAGAAAAAAAAATTAATATTAAAGTAGGTTGTTGAAAAAGTTGCCAAGAAATGCATCGAGGATGAAAAACAAGATAATTTCATGTTATGTTTAGATTCTTTAATAATTCGAATTGATTGAATCGTGTTTCAATAAACATTTATCGAAAAGGGGGAGTATAAAAATAAGCAAAGGAAACACAGTTCGCGGCCTTTTTTATACGAGTATAAACGAAAAAACAAGGTTTTTATTGAATTGTTATTACACCACACTGCGTCGTGACTAGCAACAACCGAAATTCTCATTTTCCATTCCGACACGAAGAACTGTAATTTGCCAGTAATTTACACGTATTTTTTTTCTTAGCAGTTGTTCCCGAACCCCTCGGCAAACCGTTCGTCATGGGCTTCTCTAGTCGTTCGGTAAATTTATCGTGGGCACCCATTTTGGATCCGAAACAGAATCCCATACTGCACTACGCGATTCGTATCAGGTACGGTATTACCTTTGTGTAAAAAAGAAATGTTTTTTTTTTATATTCTTTTTCTGAACGATAAGTAAGTTCTTACCGTTCTCATTTGCCATCTTCTGGTGATGTGCTGAACAAACACAGTTTATCACTGGACGTTTGCCAATGAGATCTTTACGACAAAGAAACGTCATATTGTCTTATCTTCACGGTGAAATTATTGGAAGGGTGCGGTGGAGCTTTTCCTGCTTGTGGGAACGCAAGTTGGCCAAGCAGGAAATCCTCGTTAGTGGCCACAGCCACTTGGAACCAGCTTTTGAAAAAATTGAGGAGTAGAGTACAAGTCGTAATGTATCACGTGCGAGTTGGTGCTGAGAGATTTCCCTCGCAACTGATAAATTACGAGGGTGTCCAGGGGGAGGGGGAAAGAGCGATTAAATTAAATATTTTTTGCTCGATTGGTTAAAATTTCCGTCGTGTGTTTGTTAGCGGTTTCCAATAGTAAAAACAAACATATTTTTTGAGATGCTTGTGTTGGATTATGTTACGATCAAAACAAGCCATCTCGGTTGTACCGATAACAAACCGCAGCGCCACGATTTTCTAGCGACCAATTGTGAAGGTTTTCAAGTAATGCGATTTTAGTGGGAAGGAATCTTATTGCCGTAATATTATACTTTGTTTGGATAACGATGGAAATTTATATTAAACTTCATTTTTTTTTAAATAAAAAATTAAGTTTAAAAAAAAATCTCGGTCGTTATCTGCATCACGTCTCGTCGAAAGATCCATCGATGCGCGCCGAAGAAATTAAGTTTACTTTGTAACCTCTAATCAAAACGAGTACAAAGGCATGACGATGCGTTGAAAAGGTTGCGAAAAAACATAGAAAATAATTGAGAGATTGGTAATTTGTCGCATAAAAATGCAAAATGACATCATACACGTGATTAGCTATTTTACTATGCGAACGGGTGTATATAATTCATTCGGAAACCGAGATTTTAATTACATCACGCACACGAAATAGCTGGCATTAACAGATTACTGACACGCAGCAAAGTTATATTCAAAATTCTAATCACGGTTTTAAATTTACGACCTCAACATTTTTACACTCGTTCCCAAAGAAAATACGACTTTAACTCGTGCCTTACTTCGCCTACGACTGGGCTTAGTCATATATTAAACGAACGGAGCTGAATAGTACGCATGTTTAGCAATACATTGAAAAAAGCATTACGACCCAATTTCAATGGAACTTTCTGCACCTTGAATGGCAACTAGAAAACCGGACCGGTTCTTCTTCACCCTCGCGTCTAAAATGCACCTGTCTGGGCATTGCAGTTCTGTCACCTGGCTATGTCTGCAGGAATTGTGGGTTTAACAAAAGCCTTTTCTTTTCACTGACCATTTTCCCTTCGGTGCACTATGGCGTACATCACCTGCTTAACGGTTTCTCGGAACATTGAAAAATATGCAAATAAAAATCAAGGAATTCAATGGGGAGTTCGATGACCGTAAGACGAGATTGGAATTATTAAATGCATTTCGAAAAACAATTTCTCACTGCATTTATAAGAGGCGAAAAATGCCGGTTTAACGGGATCCGATACTGCGCACGCGCGCACTTAACCAGACGCCCACTCTCGTAATAATAAGAACATTATTTCGAAACGAGTGGCCATCGTATGAATAAATAACGCATTTACACGGTAATTTGAAAGTGGAAGTAATAATTTCGAGTGTTGGGTTTCTGTTGGTCTAATCATTTATTTTGTTATTCCGCTAAAGGGTTGGTGAAAATGGTGAGTGGGACAACGGACCCGCGGTTTTAGCACCTGGAAACGTTTCAAGTTTTGAAGTGCGCGATCTTCAGCCTTTTACAGTTTATTCGTTTCGTGTTCAAGCCGTCAATGCAGTTGGTTTCGGCAAACCGAGTCCAGAATCCTATTACATAGTCACTCTTAGGGAAGGTAACGTTGTAATCAATTAAAATGAATGTCAAGCTCAATTTTCACTTCCTCGCTTAATATTTCAACGTTTACTACTCGGTAATGGTAAACCCATTAAACGAATTGCATTTTAAACGAATTTTTTTACAATCATTTTTCGGTACCGATTTTGTAACGCGAAGGAAATATTAGGTGCAAGAGCATCGTGAAATTGACTTGAAAATCGCGATTGATCGCGTTAAATGTAATTTAATTGCAATTTCCATTTTTTTTAACACAGTCCCCGAAGGAAAACCAGAGATCACATCCGCCCATAATATCAGCGATTCGTCGATTCAGTTGGAATGGATACGACCGAACATCAGTACCGTCCACGGCGAGTTCCAAGGATACCGCATCACTTTCCGCCCGCGAAATCTTAGTGAACAAGCGGCTCAAGAAGTCATTTTACGAAATCAAACCTCCACGTCTTACATTCTCAAAAATCTGGACACATTCCGCCAATATGTCATTTCCATTCAGGTGTTCAACCCTGCCGGAGCCGGTCCCCCTAGTACCGTTGTTGCCATGACGGATGAAGGCAGTAAGTGTCGCGTTTGTACTATTTTAAAACTCTCATCACGTGGCTCTGTGGGCGAGGCTGGTGTAAATATTAGCGACTAATTTCCGTCCAATTTTTTTATGCATTCCATTGTTCGTTAGAGTTGATTTTTCTCTCTCGTTCAAAGCCAAATGCAGATGGCGGTTTAATTACTTGGAGTAATTATTCGGAAAACATTAATTTTATGACCGATTAAAATTCCTTTTTTGTTTTAACTAATTGAAGTATTGTGAGGAGTCGGACGGGAATTAGGCTTGTATAGTTTTGTGCTATCGTCACCAGTTGGCCATAGCATGCTGTGCATTTACCCAGTCAAGACCATATTCACAACTCTCAGCTTTATATATGTATACTGTGTATGCATGTCAAAACAAACCATGGCACCTCTATACAGAACGGATAGTAAGTGAAAATTCGAATATTTTAACCCAAAAAAAAATTTCTGAAATCTGTACTCGATCGACGAACCGCGGTTGAAAGTGTCGATGGTAAAACTCGATCTTTTAGGTATTAATTAAAATTGCACTTACGAATCGATCCCAAGGTCAATATAAATATTGAAATAAATGGTAAAAAAGGTTTATCCAACGATCCGTAACCGAAAATCGTTAAGTAATAGCAGATAAGTCTCGGTTGGGAATGTACCGCTATTGTCTTCAAACAACCAACTCTGCTAATACAGTTTTAATTAGACAAGAAAAAAAAACCGTTCGGAATGAGGCTATTATGCTAGATCTCTTTGTACGACCTCGAGTAATTGACCCTTTCCTACCGCGGTTATTAATAAAAAGAAGAAAAAAAAGTTTTCCTTTATGAAACTAAATGCACCTCAACGTGTGCGAAGGAGGGAAATTATTTTTGTCTTATTTTTTTTTTCTTTCTAGTGCCTAGCAAACCTCAAAACATGGAAGTTGCGCGGGTAACAGATGCGATGATGAAGTTAAAGTGGGGAGAACCAAAAAACCCAAATGGAGTTATACAGGGGTACAATCTTTACAGTCAACATGGGAATATAACAGACATTCGTACCATTCGCAATCCTCATGCTAAAATGGAGTATCTCCTCACTGACCTCAGTAAGTTTGGCCCCCCCATGAATTATTCATTGCAATTTTTTTTTTAATTTATTATATTTAAATCTTAGATCCGTACACGAACTACACTATATGGGTGCGGGCATTTACATTGAAAAATGAAGGCGAAGCCAGCGATCAGCTTCACGTGTGTACCGATGTCCAAGCACCGACTGCACCATACATTGTCAATTTAACGTGTCAATCGGACACTTCGCTCTTTCTGCAGTGGGAACGACCCGCTAGTTATTATTATCAAATTAATTATTACTATATCTACTATAAATTAAGAGATACTTGGGAATATGAAGAAATTACTGTAGAGACTGGTGATAATACTTTAGATCACATGGTTAGATTTATTTTGCTATTTATTTTTATTATTTTTTTATTAATTTTTTTTGTCTTAAAGATACTTATTCCTAATCTTACATCCAATGCACATTATGAGGTGAAAGTACGCGGTGGAACCAGGAGTATAATCGATGACGCTAAAGTGTACCGTGGTCCATTTTCAGATACGCGACATATTTTGTTGCAAAGTAATTCGATGATGACGTGGTAAATTTGAGATTGTTATTATTTATCTTTTGCAGCACCTGGTAAATATCCATCTTTCGGCGCGGACGATGGAATGGGTCCTGGAATTATTGCTGGAATTGTTTGTGCTTCCCTCGCTTTACTCATTGCCGTCCTTGTTTTTTTAATTTGGAGGTTTGAATTAGAAAATGTGTTGGTCCACATGTAAATTTTCAAAATCAGTGTTTACGTGTGTTACAGGAAGTGCTTCCAAGACCATTTTTATTATTTGGATGACCCTCCAGTGCTGCCAAAGCGGTCTCATAACATGGCTGTCAATGAACTCTATGGTATTTGAATGTTATTTGAATTTATTGTTTTTTTTTTTTTTTTTAAACTAATTTTTCATTAATTTTAGATGAGTCGGACTACCAGTCTATTCCTGTCCATTTATGGGCGATACACGTCGCTAGGTTGCATGCTGATGGTGATATAGGCTTTTCCAAAGAATATGAAGCCATCCAGCAGGCAACTGTTGCTAATGTTCAGTTCGATCAGTCGCAAGATTGTGAAAATAAGACTAAAAATCGTTATTTAAATATTGTAGCTTGTGAGTTACTTGAGAATAATTATATTTTACGATATTTAATTTTTACTTAAAATATTCGTTTCAAAAGATGACCACACCCGAGTGACTCTTCGTCAGTTGCCAGGCTTAAAGAGGAATAATTGTGATTACATTAATGCAAATTATATTGATGTAAGTTTGATAGCTTAAATTTTGAGATGAGATAATTAATCGTGTATTTTGTTAAGGGTTATAATAAACCTCGCGCTTACATTGGAACTCAAGGACCGCTTCCCTCGACTATTCCTGATTTCTGGCGTATGGTGTGGGAACAACGAGTTGTTATAATTGTTATGATCACTAATCTTGTGGAACGAGGAAGGGTAAATAGAAAAAATACACAATACATAAAAATTCGTTTTGTCATTGATGTTTGCCTTAATAGCGCAAATGTGACATGTATTGGCCTAAGGATGGACAAGACACGTACGGGTTTATTCAAGTGACAGTTCTCGGTGAGACTGTGATGGCTACTTATACTGTCCGCACTTTTTCCATCCGTAATATAAAAATCAAAAAGGTTCGTCGATTTTCAACCGTAAACCGCTCTTCAATAACGAAATAATTTACAGAAACATCAATCTGAGAGAATCGTGTATCAATATCATTACACAAATTGGCCTGATCACGGTGTCCCCGAACATCCGCTTCCTGTTCTCAGTTTTGTCCGAAAATCTGCCGCTGCCAATCCAAATGATGCCGGTCCAATCATCGTTCATTGCAGTGCTGGCGTCGGACGCACCGGCACTTACATAGTACTGGATGCTATGTTGCAGCAAATCAAATTCAAGGGAGATCTTAACGTTTACGCGTTTCTCAAACACATTCGTCAACAGCGAAATTATCTCGTTCAGACCGAGGTTTTAAAAAAAAAACTTTTTTAATTAATTTTTTTTTAAACATATTTCGTCCGCTATTATTGTTTTAGGAGCAATACATATTTATTCATGATGCGCTTCTCGAAGCTATAGAAAGTGGCGATACTGACGTGCCGGTCACTACCATGAGTCGTTACGTTCAAACATTGCAAACTGCTAACGATGGAGATGCTAACGAAGCTAAAGGAGACATTTCTAACGCACCTGCTTGGCAACTACTTGAGAAACAATTCAAAGTAATACGAAATTTACGGGATTAATTTCAACCGATTTTAATTTTGATGTTTTAATTTTTCAGTTAGTCACGTCATTCGTTCCAAAAGACTTCCATTTGACGTCCGCTACTAAGGCATGCAACAAAAGCAAAAACCGGAGCGAAGAGCTTTTACCCATCGAGTCTCATCGGGTACACATCACTCCTAAACCCGGAACCGAAGGCTCCGATTTCATCAATGCCAGTTTCGTGCCGGGTTTTACGAAACTCAAGGAGTTCATTATAACGCAACATCCTTTACCAGCGACCGTTGGGGATTTTTGGCAAATGGTATGGGATCACAACGCCCAAACGATTGTTCTCTTATCGCCTATCGACGATGAAGTAATACCTTATTTTTAAAAATTATTAATTTAAATATTTCATAAACTTTTTTTTAATGACTTTAAGGAATGGCTTCCATTTTGGCCTCTGGATGATGATATTTTCGATTTCGAAACTTTTAAAGTAAAGTATTCGAGCGTGGACGGTGGCATAACATCGCCAGTCACGAGAGATTTTCTCATCCAATCGACACAAGACGATTACGAGCTATTGTGTCGCATTCTACACAGTCCCAACTGGCCACAAGGATGCATTCCATTGAGCAGTGCGTTCGATTTGATTCGCATGGTGCAACAATGGCATCAAGAGTATCAGAATGGACCGATTATAGTTGTTGATAGGTAATTTCCACTTAAAAAAATAATACATTTAAACAATTTTTTTGTAATTTTAGGTACGGAGGCACGGAAGCGGCAACCTTTAGTTGTTTAACGTTACTACAGAAGCAAATGCAATTGGAATGTCAAGTCGATGTGTATCAACACGCTAAACTCTACCACATGAAACGACCAGGAGTATGGAAGTCTCAAGTAAATTTCTTATAGACGATGCGCGCGATTTTGTGGCGCTAGTGTCGACTTACACATGTATTTAAGCATTTCATTTCAAATGATCACCTACCTTGATTTCTCAATGGAGGTCAAGCCACAGATGCGTGCTGAGCCTCGTTTTCAACCTGAGTCGACATTAGCACCACAAAATCGCGCGCATCGTCTATTAAATACCTCGTTAACATTTAATTAATCTCAAATATTTCTTCAGGACGATTACTTGTTCCTTTACCGCGCCCTGGAGAGTGCCTCTGCGGCTGGGGATTCAATGATGGTTGCATTCAATGCACCGAACGGACACATTGTTAACAACGGCAACGGACACATCCCAAACACAGTAGTGGTGATAAACGACGGTGGAGGTCCAGGTGCCGGCGCAAGCGTAGTGGCATAAATGTAGAACTGGGACCAAAATACGGCAAAAAAAACAAACTCGTGCGTGTTTTTTAAACTTGTGTGTCGCTCAATAGTTAGACGTTCAGCTGGGTGTTCAGTGTTATATCGTCTTAGAAAATTGAACGAATACTCTTAATATTTTTTAATTTTATAGAGAAATAATCTTTTTATCGTTGTTCTTTTAATGCCCTCTCTTGTACTCCATCCTGCTAAAAGTCAAGTGATGGGATTATTTATTAATGGGATGAGAAAAGAAATAATCATAATGCAATCTAGCGTTTTTACACTTTCTGTTCTTATACTCAGGATGCAGGAATATTTTCTGTTTTCCATTTTTAAATGCTGTTAAGTCTTGTTAAAACCAATTTTAATTTTTTTTTTAAACTCGGAATTGTAGTGTCATTCCAAAATGGTATTAGGTGTTAGCACGAATTTTGTGTTAAAACCTGCTTTCTCTGCTTTTTGCTCATCATTCCATAATAATGTGAAACATTTGTACAAAGTCTATTATTAACTGCTTTGCTTAAAATTCATGTGATCTCATAAAGGACTCGTTGCTTCAAGTGAAATCATGTTTTAATAATCCGAGTTTTACAACGTAACTGGTCGTTGCACCATTGTATTCCAGTTTTTATTTTATGAAATAAATTTTTTTTGTTTAAAATATCTGCTCGAGAGCAGAAAAAAATACCCATTTTCTCTTAGTGCTAATAACAAAACATTTAATTTGCAATTACAATTTTATTACATTTTATGCATAAAATAAAGTATATCATAATTAATAATAAAATTCCTCACTGGAAGACTTCGGATTAGGAATGTTATTTTTATATTGTAAATAACAATTTATACGATTTGTGCTTCGAAAGGCGTTTTCGGATTCTCGATATCGTCTTTACTTTGAATGATTTTCAGCTCGATCGCAGCTGCCTTTTGCATCTCTTCTCGTGATAGCAGCTCTGATTCCAAAAAAGGGATTTTAAAATCTTTTTAATAAAAACTTCTTTCGACTTACCTTGGGAAATTACAAAAGTGCGATTTAAAACATCTTGTATTGTACTCACGGTCTTCTCGGACGCTTCCTGTTAATTATGCGGTTTATTAAGGTTTATTTTAAGTCGTGCATCAGTTTACTTTGATATTGCCATTCGTTTTGGCCATCCAACCCAAAAAACACGCAGTGAACAAATCGCCTGTTCCCGTGAATGAACAATTAATTTTGGGTATATTTAAACGTACTCTTAACGTCTTGCCACCTAAATGAATGTTTTATTTCGCGAATAAAAATTGTGAATTACTAAATAACCTTTGCAGTTGCTGGCCAATCCCATCAAGTGACCTTCTGGTCCCAAATTGGTACTAGTTATAATCACAGTTTCGGGACCTTTGGCATGAATTTTATTTATGACATCCCACGCATCTTCTTGAGTGTTGATGGTCATTCCAGTCAATAATCTATAATATTATAAATATAATTTTCAGAAATGGAACTATAAAACGCAATAAAATTGTCTTATGAACCCTTGACAGTTACTCTGCTTCGAATTGGTTCGGTGTTATGATGTTCGCCAATGGCAAGATTTCCTCTTGGTAAATCGGTAGTAAATCTGCTGGAACGTACTGGAAATGCAAACAACCGTGAACAAAATATGCGATTCATCACAATTCAATTACCATTTCTCCATTGTCGCCCATTACAGGATCGCAAACTACAATAAAGAAAATATTTTTCACTTTCAAAAAACAACTAAAACCATTTACCATATATTAAATTCGGATTTATTTCTTTCAATTCTTTAGCGACATCGGCTATTTTCCGCATGAAAGATGCACTACCAATGTAACCTTAAAAAATCTATTTAAAATCTCATCCAGTCATATTTAATAAACAGTTTGTTACCTGTTAAGAGATGAGTGTAATTCAAAATGTTATTCAATCTTAACCCCGACATAAGATCCTCCAATTGTGCGGAATCCAGTACTTGGCCTTTAAAATGTTTATATCCTGTAATAAAAATATCAAATAAAAATTTATGACTTTGCTCCTTTCATATTAAATTCCTTTACCGGTATGATTAGAAAATTGCACCGAATTGATGATATCAACTTCAAATCCTAAAATCTAAGAATATAAAAGAAATTTTAATAAAACACGAGTAGTTTGCAGTACAACAATAAAACTGTGTAATTTGAGCAAAGGATTAAAAACTTTGGACTTGGATCAACTAGATTACAAAGATAAAATTTTGCTGTTGTTAAAGAGAATTTCTTGATCTTTGCCATTTTAAAATTAAAAAAATTCTCATTAATAATAATAAATTTTAATTGTCACTCTTCAATGAATCCAAGGTCTTATTTATGCCACTTGTAAACAAACTCAAAATGTTAAATACCTGCAATGGAAATGCTGCACTTTTATTTCCCACATAACCCGACACAACATGACTTTGAACTGACAACACACGACCTCCAGCATATTTGCAAATATTCATGATGGTATATATGTGATACTTTACAATGTTATGATTCTTGATTTAATGCAGGTTGAAGGTTAACAGCTATCGAAGAAGTGTGCAACCCTTATGGTGACTTCTAGCTAAGTCGGCTCAATGATACCAGATGGTAGTGTCATCGTTTTACACATCAGCGGTTTAATTTCTATAGCAACCACGATTCTTGAGGATTGGTCAGTGTGATATCAGCCGATCACGTTCTTCTTGCGGTGATGTATACTAGACATGACGACAATAATCTATAACTAGATCTAAAACAAAAATTGGGTTTTAGTTTCGAATGTTAGCTAGATAAAGAACTATACTTTAATTTGAGTAAATGAGATAGACCGTTGCATCTTTCTATGACTAGCGTATTTTCTAATTAGATCTACAATGCCTAAGTTTCAGCCACGGAATTTGAAATCGAGACCGAAAAAAAAACTAAAGAAAAAAAAGGGAAAATGGATAGTAAAGTTTAATCTCGAAAGCGAGCGATCGAAGCATTCGCTCGAGCGTCTTTTGGTTCCTTGGATGTCAAAGTAAAAACATTTTTAATTATTTATATCGTGCCTTTAATAAAACTTTTTATTTTCAGATACGAATGGCAGACGGTCAAACAAAAAATTTTTAGTTCTGATATTGATGATAAAATCTCAGCGTTACATCGTTTATCTGTTTGGCGAAACAGGTGCCATGGAAGGGTACCTTTGGCTATCGAAGTGACCGATGTTTTACTTCGCGCGTACATTCAAGATCAGAAATCGAAAAATTCAGAGGAGGCACAAATTCTTCAAGGAAATTTAGTTATGCTTTACAGCTCGGCGATAATAAGATTCGTCAATTTGGTGACTGAAATGGGTCAGAAAGGTTCGTCGATCACTCCAGTTCATGTTATAGCAGAAAAGGTCATAAAATATAAAGTGTAATTTAAATAGAATGTGATCATTAAACGATTGTATTTTACAGATGCAAATTCACGATTGGCTAGTGGAAATACGACATGAAGCTAGTCATGCGAATTTTCCAGCGTTAACAACACTACAAACAGCTTTCCATTTGGCAATGAAATGGATCGAGGTATTGAATAAAATGGAATTTTATTTTTATAAATCATTTAATGCTACTTTTGATTTATGTTAGACACATTATTGGGATTTAGAAGCTACAAGAATGACTGACCTGGGCATGACCAAAGAATCGTTGGACGAAATTATAGCAAACGAAAAATTAAAAAAACAATTAATTTCTCCAGAAGGCAAAATTAAATCGTGGGAATTAGCAACCGATCAAATCGATTGGATTAAATATCCTTTAGGACTTATTCCCAGTCAAATTGAGGAAATTCCATTTCTTGATTTGATTTTACCAGCATCGGTCGATAAGCTTTATCCGCATCAATTAGTCGTTTTAAATAAAATGATTGACAACGAAAAGCCGTAAATAATAATCGATTTTAATATAATTACGATCTAATTTTTCCTGATTTATATTTTAGTGAAATTGTTGAAGAGGAAGAGGAACCTTACGAGTGTTGGAAAATTCCAAATTTGGAAGATCGATTGCTCATTTCGAAATACACAAGAGCGCATCATTTGTGGACCGATGAGGAAATAAGCGCAATCCAACGATCGATAATTATTTTCTAAGTCAGAATAATAAATAAAAGTAGAAAAAAAATTGTTTTAAATTCATCCAGTTTTATTTTTTACTTCATATATTTATGTAACACATTACAGTAACATTTTCCACACAGAAAAAGAAATCTCATACAGATGGTCTCGCCAAAATGAAGTGGGTATAAAGTCCCATACGATAAATAGCAATACACAGTATTGTGAGTTTGGATACATAAACAGCTCAATAGGGAGGGATTAGCACAACAAATTCTGATTTCACATTCAAATCAGAAAAGGTGAAAAACCAAGAAAATATAAAATGAAAAGACAAATATACCGAAAAATCCCTTACCTATTAAGCAAATACGACTCGATCCATTTATCAAAATCGATGTGGAGAGCCATTTTATGATCCAACAAGGTGGTCACACGATCACAAATTAAAAATTTTGGCTATGACACGGGAAGCAACTAACATATGTACTCAATAAATACGAGGAAAAACGAGAATTTCCCTCCTTGATTGATATATGCTTTGGAGTTATCTACTTGCACCATTTAAAACATGGTGAAACACTGGGGGTAAAAACTACCCACATCGTTACTATCAAAGGGGAAATCACGAGGATTTATTTTCCAATATCGCGATTGATTTTGTAAATAAATAAATTTGGGTAACAAATTCGTACAGTATACATCGAGAACTAAACTAAGTGCAATTAATTAATGTAAGTAATTAAGGTCAAACGTTTGAAACAAATTTCAAATATTGTATTCAATGTTTTAACATCAATTGCTTTCTTTTTCTTAAAATAAGTATATTTTTCTTTTAAATTTTTCAAAATAACAATATGCATAAAACGAATGAATTATTGCTTTCGTGCTGAAAAATCATATTATATTAAGATCTGGATTAATAATTTTTTAAAAATTCCATCAGTTACCATATTTTATTGGTGCTTAGAGTAACAAATATTATCGAGTAAAAATCATTTGTAATATCTGGCAATCTTTAGCTTCTTTTTTATTTAAAAATAATAAACAAACAAAAAAAAATTTAAAAAATAAAAACAAACAAAAAAATCGGTTCTTTAACGCCTATTATCTGAATACTGGTCTTAAGAAAAAATTCAATATCCCACACAAACCTCTTAGCTGCTATTAATCCCAACCCTGAGTTAAATAAAAGCAAATCTTTTCTTAACAATTATGCAACACTAATATAAAATAAAGCAAATATCAACAACCACACTTCACTTTTAAGTTTAAAAATAAAAAATAAAAATTCATTGTCCTTTAGGCGGAAATAAAATTAAGATTGTGGCGCAAATTTTCTGAGGATTAGTCTCGTCGGGACACATCATCATAGCGGCTTGAACTTGATCTGCCGGAAAAATGGAGGACAATTTAAAAAACACTTGGTTCCTAACGTCGTCCGAGGTACTTAATGCTTGTTTAGGTGCAACCATCATCTGATGTGGCGGTACACTGCTCGGTCGAATCGGCTGCTGCGAAACGGACATTTGTCGCGATGACATGACGGATGCTTCGTGAGGCGCCCACTGAGGCTGAGGGATGCTCCCGGCGGTCATGTGAAGTGGCCAGACACGACCGCGATCACCTTGTTCGTACATATCGTAGGAAGAGGCACCGAGATTATGGAACAGATTCAATTGCGTATCTGAAGTCGAGTTAAGTCTCTGCATGGATGGATTCTGTGCGTGTCCGGGCGGCCATTGGCAGTACGAATCCGGGGCACTTGCTATGCGAGTGGCACTCGGATGCGTTCCCTGTTCCCCTCTCATCGCGCCCTTCATCCAGGCTCCCGGAACGAACTGCGATCCGTTCGAGCCACCGCGGGCCAACGGTCGATGTCCAGACATCGACTGTTCCGCGTCCCCTCGACCCAGTACGGTCATGTGACCGTGCGGCGACACCATGCCGGTCAGATGGAACAATCGAGGATCGTAACTGGGATTGAGTGTCAACTGTCTCTGCAGTTTTCGGTGAAGATTTGACCCGTCGCCACTGTCCTGTTTGTTTTCCGGATCAGACAGTCTTTTTGCCACCGATAAGTGGCCCCCTTGATCGCCGTAAAAGAGACCGCCGGAAGACGTAACTACGGGTGTGGGTGTGACGCTGCGCATGTTACTCATCATGCCGGGATGAGCCCAAATGGGTGTTTGAATGGCGGGATTGTTGGTCCACGAAGATGGTAATTCAGACTGGTAAACGGGAGCAGTGGTAAAAGCGGCTCGCGATTCCTGAGTCGATGCGAGTTTGCCGCTTTCGTCTATCACTTCGTTGGTGGGGCTCGATTCGGTCAGTTCTTTGGGCAGTCCCACTGCAGGTACGACGGAACGAGTTCGCGTCAACGGAGCCTTGCGAATCGATCTTCCGTCCGTCGACGGAGGTGCCGAAACGGTTCCAGTGAGTTTCATCTTCAGCGAATCGCCCGGCGACGAATCTCTGCTTTTGTTTCCCCGTGCTTTGACTTCTTGAATCTGAATTTTGGCTTGTTCGACGAGCCGTTCCGTTACGGACTTTTGCGGTAAATTTCCTCGCTCTGGATGATAATATTTACACTTATTCCCGTAAGTGCATTTTTTTCCGTACGGACATGATGGAGGAAGCGGTTCGGGAAGCTTTACTTGTTTACGTAGAAAGTTTTCTAAACTAGGGCCGTGTCGGCCTAACGGGTCGTCGGGAGGCATAAACCTGAAGAGAAGAACGGATTTAATACGGAAACAAATCGAAACGAAAGCAAAACTTCGAACCTGTCATTGACGAAAGAGTACATGAGTAATCGTTCTTCGACAACTTTTTTAAATTCTGGATTCTCACTAACAAGATCACGATAATTATCGTTCGAAACGACAATTCCGTCATCGTCAGCTGCCAATTTAAGTATGTAGCGGTCATCGTAACACACCAACCGTCGACCACCCATCAACGACCGCGATGGAGTAAAGACCAGACGCCTTTCCTTTTCCAAATCGAGAAGAATGTCTTGATCTATAGTTAAAATAAAAAATTCATCAGACGAATAAACAAACAATCGATATGTAATCATTCACTCACCAATTATCCGTGCATCGGGCCTGGATGCTTCTTTTCTCCATTTAGGAACAAACACAGTGATTTCCTTGTGACCTCTCGCCTTGAACCAGTCAACGCATAATTTGATTCCTCGACACGAGAAAACTTCCTTGTTGCCATGACTGCAGAACAAATAATTAAAAAAATTCATGCGTTATGATTTAGTTTTCAGATTCCTTGGAAGTATCAAAATGTTTAAAGGCAACTCTCCTTGGCCTCGTGAGGATGAAATTGGGATACTCGATTCGCCTACAACTTCCCAACCTTGTCCTATTTGCAGCGAACACTTAACTCTCTCAATTTAATTTTCATCCTTTAATTAACTCTTTAAGTCTTTAAATGGATATTAAATATATTAATTTGAACTTCCAAGTTGTAATTTAAAAAAAAAAACGAATAAAAAGTGAAAATTAACTCGCTGCAAATTAAAAATAAAATATAGCAGATTTTACCTCATTGCAACATTACTTCCATCGATGACTATTGGTCGCAAGTTATAACTATCGTCCAGATTTTCTATCCTGTGACTCTCCACGGAACCCATGCTCAAATCCCCACTCAATTTCAGAAGGTCCGAACTCGAATCGAAACTGGTCCTACTTCCCGAACTGTCGGAAGATGCATTGGAAGCCGACTTAGCAGTCGCTCCCAACTTGATGAGTTCAGCCAACAATTCGTTTTGACCAGGATGTGGTCCGAGTTTTTGGAGCGCTATTTGAACTTGGTGTTCCGTGTAGCCCAATTTGAGTGCAAATTCTACTCTGCTCGTGTAATGCGGTTCCAGTAAAATCGAATCGACTTCAATCAGACGTTGCTTTTGCTCGCAATCGTCGTCGTACGTCGGAGCCGAGTTGACGTATTCGGCGTATTCAGCGGCCAAAGTGTCGGATACAGTTCGGCTGACGTCGTCGTGAAATGCGCTCGACGTTTCGGCAGCTGTTCGAGGGCTCACGGGGTCGGAATTTTCCAGGTCGGAGTCGTAACTGGAATCTTCCGATTCCATTTTGCATCGAAAACGAGTCAGTGTTGTAGTTCTCTTGGATCCGGTACCGGTTTCCTCAGATCCTTCGGAAACTGGAGCCGCGGTTTCTGATTCCGCCATTGAAACCGATGCCAAAAACGCACTTGTTTGTTGTTTGCAATCGTATGAGCTCGAAAAATTAGTATAAAACTGTACAGATTCAGGGACAGATTCCAGTACTGCATAATCCTAAATTAAAAGAAAAATATAAATTATTAAAATAATATTTATGATAATATGCAAGGTTATCTGAGCTTAACCACGTTTCACCTTATTTCCTTTTTAAATTCCCCCCCCCCCCCCTCCCGTTTGTAACGCTTTTTCTTTTTTTTTTGCTTATCAATGAATTTGAACATCCTCGTTTTAATCTTTCAACTTAGACCTAGTTCCGGGACGAGATTACCCCTCCTAAGGGGGAAAAGAAATAAATATATCTTCTCACGGATGTGCCTTGAGCACGTTGTGGCAGACGAATTTGGGTAAAAATTCTACCTTCTCGATTGGTTTGAATGGTTAAATGAAGGTGATTTTTTTTTTGGTTCGTCGAATCGAACGACTTTTTTTTTGAGCTATTATTGTTATAGTGTTGTTGAGTTTTCTTCTCGGTATAATACAAATAATAGCTGCCAAAATTTACCCGCCCCATGCCAATCCTCTTCCGCACCCATGTCCTGTCGCCCTCAAGCCACACATGATCAACGCCATGTAATTTCCTAACAAGTTCATTCACAATATTTGAAATGAGTGATGAGCAAAGAAAGTCGTGTACGAGTCAAAAATCGGTAAACAAAAAAAAATAAATTGGATTCACAAATTAAAAAATATTTTAAAAATATTATATCAAACCTACATCAATTTATATCTCAAAATAAACCGATAAAAACCCTCGAAAAATTCATTCATTCAAAACCTTTATAAAAAAATTGTTTATAAAAAAAAACAATAAAAAAAAGCCATCAACATCAATTCACCATAATCAAAAACCCATCAAACAAATCCCAAATGCTAAAAAAAGATCATAAAAACAATAAAAAAAAAAAAAATCTTAACCATCATCAAAAAAATCCATAACAAACATGATAAAACTCGAAACACTAAAATCAAAACTCCTATTAACCATTACCAAAAACTAATAATATTTGAAAAGCAACACATGGCACTCGCAAAAGTCGCCTTACAAATTCAACCGAACCAATTGAATGTGTACGATTAATTTGCGAACACCAAAACAAAAATCAAAACGAACCTTTTTCTCGTTTAAGCCCAACATTTGTCGATATTTTCCGTTCAAAATATTTGAAAATATTATAGAGGTCTTTGAACATGCCCGTGCAGTTGGAGGTTACTGAATGAGAGGATCTGCACCAGGATATGAGGTCACAGCTGACCTCTCGCCCAGAAGGGAATGAGAGGAGCCCAGGTCACGGACAGGATACGCGCCTCACCCTTCCCTTCCAACGAACATTTTACAGTCTTTTATAAACAAAAATTGTCTACGACACCAGATCCGGGATCGTATAAATTTAACCCTCTTTCAATTTTTAAGCCAAATCGAATTCGCAAAATAATTTTTTTTTAAATGAATGAAAACTCACCTGATTTTGTACTATAAACATTCTCTAGTTCGATAAAGAAGAAATCTGTCACACACGTGATTCGAAGTGTTAGAGCGAATTTAATTTTGTTTGTTTTTCCTCTCTGACGATGTCATGGAATTAAGATTCGAGTAAGTCCAAATAAACTGAATCTATCTAGATCCGTGTGTGGAAGCAGCCAAGTAACGCGTCACAGGTGCGTCACGCAGCCGTAAGGAAAGGAAAAGAGAGAGAGAGAGAGAGAGAGAGGAGGGGAAGTGGTTGATGGAACCAACCGAAACCAAATCCGGCTTCGTGTCGATATTTTACCGAATAATTTTTCCTCTATTCAAACTCGTTGCATTTAATTTCAATTGCAACATTACCAGTTGTGACGACAGATGTCCTTCATCAAAACGACACTTACAAGTGCAATATGATTACACAATTTTTTTTTTAAATTTTATTTTGTTAAATTTTATATTTTTTTGCATCCGTTTTCGTGCTGATAAGAACATTTTCGACAAAACGGATCTGGGATTTGATTTTAATCTTTCCGTCCTCGATTTGTTTTGCTGGAGATTTACATTTTTACATTGAAATTATAATAAATAAAACTGGATTTTTTTTTTTTTTTTAAATAAAAAAAAAATTTTTTTTTTAAATATAAGATTTTGGGTGGGAAAATTTTTTTGAATGTTTTTATTTATTACCTCAAAATGAAAAATTCCATTTTGCACTCAGCAATGACGTCATTCGAAATGACAGATTTTTTTTTTTTCTTTTTACTGTTGCTGTGTGCAAAGATTGGCAAATCACGACTGGTCGTGACTCTGGGCCTAAAAAGATCCAAACTTATATCTTAAATTTTCTTTTTTTTTTTTTTAAATAATCTTTTCCGCTATTAAAAAAATATTAACGAGTTTGCACCGATCATCAGATTATTTATCTCAACTTGCACTTCAAAATTGATAGAAAAAACGGGCATATAAATAAAATTCAATAACATCTAATATTATACACTTTTCAATGAATCCAACACATTAACCCGGATGTACAAATTCAATAGATTTTTGAACACAAAAGAAAGAAAAAATTCTCAGGGATAAAAATAACAGCAGCAAATCGAATTTTCCTTTTCAATTGAGCTTTTGAGCTCATTTTTCCCTACAGTTAAAAATATAATACTATTGCACTTACGACATATTTACAAATACATTGGTCGTATAATTGCCAGGATGAGACCACAGCAAATGTTACTTTATATTTTATATTTAACATTTATAATTTATACATTAGTTCATGTTTTACGCAATATTTTAATGTCGTAAATAAATTTTTCCCGCAGCGGGTTCAACTTAGATCGAATGATGGCGACCAACTGTGAGTGCGCGTATGTGTGTAATAAAAAATGTTTTCTTAGATAAGTTAATGTCGTTCAAGTAAACGTCCTTTCGTTCACTTGGCCCGGATGTAAATCACATGAACACTAAAACCGGATACCGGTGGCTTCTACTTCCAACACATTCCTCACAGTTGGTTGCCATAGAAAAAAAAACGCAATGATTAATCTGAGAGATTTAATTTTTTTTGCATTTAACAAACTGCATTCATTTTTCATCCCTAAATTTTTTCACTCGAATAAATACGAGAAACACGAAATAAAATTTTTTCGAATATCAAGAATGACGTTACACTGACGTCATTATCAACAAAACGTTCGCAACTGAAGGTCGTTCGATTACGTCAACGGTAAAATGTCCACCGCCAAAATAAAATCGCAGGAATAAACAAAATTCCAAACGATAAAAACCAAACAAATAAAAAAATCCCGTTTCCTCGAATAGTTGGTTAAAAATTATAAAAACTGGTGATGGAATCGTTGAATGAGATAAAAACCTTCGGTTACGCAACTAATTTTGAGTACATCCGGGATTGATACAAACAATTACTTCCAATTTACTTTTATATCACCGATATAAAACATCTTTTTCAAATATTTACTTACAACACAATGAAATTTTTCATTCAAAAATTAAATAAAAAAAAAAAACAAGTGGGAATATACGAAATAGGTTAGTGAATCAGGCCGCAAAATCGCAAAATATTTTATAAATAATAAGGTTAAAGAGTTTCCTGATCCCACTTGTCATAATCCGTATTATAAAATTGTAAAAAAAAAAAAAAAAAATACAATTAAAACGAGTGTAATTTTCATTAGGCAATTTATAAATAAGACACATTCGAGTTAACAATTCAACCCTTGCAAAGGTTGAATGCAAGGCACTACTAATATAAACTACGAAGCCCACAATGTCTTACCCTTGACCTCGCAAACAGGATCCAACTTAAAACAAATCAACTCATAGGTGTGCAGTTTAAAAATAATCATGTGTGTAATTTAAATACGAGAAAAAATGTTTTCATACCTGTCTTGTAATTCTCCGAGTGTGTATACATGAGAATGGTCATATTAGGTATTAGGATATGGTTGTAAAAGAAAGCTCATGTCGCGTCACTGAAAATAAATTAGCAGAAAATTAAATGTGAAGTAATGCATTTGTTGTTTCTGGAATTATTGTTACTATTTTTTTTTAAATTTTAAAATTTATTTTGAGGAAATGAAAATGAGTTTTTTTCCATAGGAAATTCAAATGCCGATTGTATTTCGAGATTTCGTCCAGGAAAAAAAATCATTTTCACGTTAGGGTCGTTTAGTTCCTGATTTCTGTTCGATCCGTAGAATTGATGTAAATGTTTACATTGCACACATTTTTAGAATTTTTTTTTCTCTCGTAAAAATTATTTCGTTTTTCTCACCTTAGCGGTGTTTTCAGTTGTAGATGGAAAGTGTGCTTCGTGTGATTAATTAGTCAGTCGTAGCATCGTGCCAAATCGAGGACGCTTCGAGTTGACAACCTACAACATTCTGATTTACATGCCATTTTAACCTTTCCATCTAGTCAGTTAATATCATATCTAACCCATCTACAGTCCGATAACCTAAACGACGGAACAGGAAAATCGTCACGAAATCAACAATATATTTGTTTTCATATTTTGACCCGAGTCGGCGTTTGGGCTTGTTAAAATCTATTTTATTTTTATTTAAAATATATTTTAAATTGTAAGTTTTGGAAAAAATCGTTTAGAAGTATTAATTAAAATGTAATATTTGACATTAATAAAAAAGTGTTTGAAAATCTCTAGCGTCATCTATTGACACTCGAACGACTGACGGGAACCGAGAAGTAATAACACAGATAGATTTATCGTGTCTTTCAACTTTACTGTCATTGAACAAGAGCAAGTATGGAGGCCACAATTGTTAGTAAGACACAACAAAAAAAAATTACATTTAACCACTTGCCAGCTGAATTAATTTTTCGAATATTATCTTACTGCAACATTTTCGATATCTGTTCGATATCGTTAACGTGTAAAACTCTTCACGAATACGCTGAATCTTATTACGTTTGGTAGAACAATTCAATAGCGTACCAATGTTTGTTTACTAATTATTATCATTATTGTTTTTAATAGGAAACAAAAATGGGACATGTTGTCACTAAAATCAAACCTTGAATTTCCAATGCACGAATTACCAGTAGAAAAAAATATCGACTATAAAAATCTATGCATTCGTTTGTGGAAAATTTGTTTTCAAAAACAAGCTCTACCCCGATGCATTCACTGCAAGCAAATGACATGCTCATCTACGTGTTCGCACACATGGGACCGTAAAGTAGTTATCGATATTGGAAGTAAAATAACTTGGCTTCTGCCTACTTCGTTTGTATTGCGCCGACATCCGAGTGTAATTGCCGTTCGAAAGCCACGAGAATTCCCTCCCGCGGACGAAGAGAACAACCATCCTTGCACGAGTAAATGTCACTGCGGTCATCGCATTATTAATCCAGCGTGTATTCTATGCAGCCCTGAAAAAACCGACGTACTGTTCATGGACTGGAAAATAAAGCAAAACGCTTCGTGTCAATGCCAAGCCGTAGATAATAACTACCAAAGATGCTATTGCAAGAAAAATTTAGCAACGAGCGAGCAGAATTCTAACGGAGCGCTGAACGAACGGCCGTCTTTGTGGGATGATATAATGGTTTATTTACTGGGAAATGTAAGCGAATGGCAGATGGTCAGTCCGCTAGATTGCTTCTTTAACGAGCTAAACGATTTAACTGTCTTATATTTCTATTTAAAACACATTCTCGAGCAATACAAAATGCTAGAAGAAATTCGCAAACCAAACGTATCGTTAGTGTTTTGCGAACCGGTCGAGATCACAACCCAAATGCGGAAAAAAATTGTCACATTATTATTCGAAAAATTGCAAGTTAATAGGTAAATGCTAATAAATTTGAAATTGATTCGATTTTAATTTTTTTTTTTTATATTTTAAATTTAGAATTTGCTTTCTCAATAAAGCCTTATCGGTCGCAAAATTAATAGAATTAGAGACGTGCCTAGTAGTAGATAGCGGTGCAAACAAAACGGTGGTCACAGTGATTATCGATGGAAAGGTACAAACCGATCGATGTAAACAAGTACCTGTTGGAGGTCTAGTCGTTGCGCAACAATTAGCACAAGCCATTGAAATGAATGGATTCCTAGAAAATGTATATTTAAATTTTTTGACTTTTAAAAATTAAGAAAAAAATTGAATTTATTTTTTTAAAACTTTTTAGGTTGCCTTATCAAGTTTGGATACAAATCGCGTCAAATCAAGCTGCCAATTAGCATACAGTTTAGCTGCCGAAGAGAGGAGGCGAACGCCTACGCCAAAACAAAGCGTTTTCGTTCGATCGAGCATGTAATTTAATTTGAATAGCTGCATTCAAATGACATTTTTATACTTATTTTGAAAGAAAACATTTTCGTTTGTATTTTAAATAATTGTAACCAATGCAAAATCGCCTAAAACTTTTCTAATTACTTTTAGAATGCAATGCTAGAATTATTGATTTAAGCAAAATCATTCATGCAAATATTTAATCGTTTCAGTAGTTCCGACGGTTGTCGAAGTAAACTACATCGAATTGATTTAGGCGCCGAACTGCATTTAGCACCCGAAACTATGTACGCTGCTGCCGGACTCCCAGAATTAATCAAAAATTGTGTGCAAGGTTTAAGTGACGATTTAACTCGAGATGTTTTAAGCAAAATAATACTCACTGGTGGTAATTCCGAGCTTCGGGGTTTCGCTAATCGACTCACGAAAGATTTGCGCCTACTCATGCCAAGATTCAGTGCCATTATTGATACACCCACGTTGACTGGTTGTCGCAGTTGCGACGTGGCCATGGGAGGTAGCAGGGTTCATACCCCTTTACCCGGTGCATGGGAAATGTACGAAGATGGTCAACCTCTGTGGATTTCGAGAGAAATGTATACGATATTCGGTGCGGAACAGTTGATATAATTTATTTTAACGCTACTTCTAGTTTTTGTAACATTCGTCTTTTACATTTGTTTTCCTTATTTTTTTTATTTTTTATGAAAATGCAGAATAAAGTTTTTAATTCATTTTTTTATTAAAATCAATTCCTATACAGTTTCTAACTTCATTCCAAGTCACTTTAGCTATTTCGCTCGCTTTTTCGCCACCTTTTTTCAATATTTGTTCCAAGTAATTAGGATCGCGTAGATAATCCTCGACTCTTCGGCGCCAAGGCGCAATGTTCTCGCACACGCATGCGGCTACGATAAGTTTGTATTGTCCGGTATCGATCGACGAATTTTGCTCACATATTTCGTGTGGTGAAAGTCCGGAAAATAAGCTATGAATTGTTATTAGATTTGCAACACCTGGTCGTATTTCGGGTTCGAATGTCACTTTCGATGTGCAATCCGTCACGGATTTTTTAATTTTGTCTACAATTTGATCGGCCGAATCGGTTATTTCTATTCGGCTTCTTGAATCCGGTTCTGATTTACTCATTTTCTTTCCCGGTTGTCTCAGACTTTTTAATCTGTTCGTTGTCACATCGCCGATTATCGGATTCGGAATTGGGAACGTCTCGCCATACGTATTGTTGAAAACTCTCGCTAAATGATGAGCGATTTGCAAATGTTGAATTTGATCGGCACCAACTGGTACATGTGTTGCTCTAAAAAATTAATTTTTTAATGAATAATTTTTTTTTTTGCAAAAATATTTACTATTACTTATACAAAAGAATATCAGCAGATTGTAATACAGGATAGATAAATAAGCCCAAAGGTACACTTTTCAATTTTGCTGATTTTTCTTTATATTGAGTCAAATTCTCCAAACGTGATAACGTCATCAAACAACTGAAAACCCATGCTAATTGATTGTGATAAGGAACCTGTAAAATAAAAATTAACAAATTGTATTCAAGCTTTTATGTATTAAAAATACTTGCGACTGTAAAAATAGAATGCTTTTGTTAGGATCGATTCCACACGCTAATAAACTCGCTGTCATAAGTTTTATATTTTTTCTGAAAATGTAAAATTTTTAATTTTTAATAAATATTTTTTTTTTAATTTTTAATGTTTTAATTAACTGGAGTGTGAAAGAGTCCTGTGGAAGTGTTATAGAATGCATGTCTACAATGCTATATATGGTTAGTTTGCCTTCGTTTTGCAGTTCAACCCATTTCTGCACTGCTCCGAAATAATTGCCTAAATGTATTGAACCAGTTGGTTGAATCCCGGAAAATATTTTTTCCACAAGTTTCTATTAAAAAATTGTATTTAATTAATATTTCACAATCCTCATTTGTGATCATTACGGTACTGCGAGTAACACTCGTGCTTAATTTCATGTGTTTTGAAATAGTGTGTCTGTGAAAATATCTGGGACGTAAAAACATCTAGAAAAAAAATTACGCTTTAGTTTCGTTAATTTTAATATGTAAACGAAAGTAGCTCACATTTGTGTGACTTAAAAATGTCATTTTCCTTTTCCCTATAATTGTTTGCTTTTTTTCAAAGGCTGTCGATGGTGGCTTGTAAGAGGCGGCATCTTCTGGTGGTATTTGCAGTTAACTTAAATTATGTGGCTTATTAAATTTACGGATTGTTGGTTTTGCGTTACTTAAATTATAACTAAGGATTATTGGATTAATGAAAAAATTATTTTTTTGTTTCAAAATACCCATTCCGCTAATTAAAACGAATTTGTAGATATACCTAATTGGCGTATTTAATTAAATTGGATTAATTGCTCGGTTTAAGATTAATAGCATCATTATTCTTGACAAAACATTATTCTTATACCTGAAGAATTAGAAAAGGAAAAGACAAAAAAAAAATTTATGATTCATCATCAGATTAACTAATATTGCTCTCATCTGGGAAAGGACTTGAATATTACAGATGTGTGGTCGTGCATAGATACGGATTGCGAAATCTCCAATAATGGGTTGGGTGACTAGACCTAGTTATTCATCCCTTTAAATTTTTAAATTTAATTTTCTGACATGAGTCGTTGACTTTTGAGGAAAAACAATAGAAATTGGAACTTAAATAAAGAGCAAAATAAATAAAAATAAATATTTAAAATATTGTCATGATCTTATTTATTTTAAATTTAAACACAAAGCACAAGAAAAGAGCTAATGATATACATTAAATTTAAAAAAAAAAACTTCAACAAAATTATTTAATAAAAATTACTTTAACTAAATTAGTTATAAATATTATAATAAAAAGTCATTTTAACATCGCCGAAATAGCTCAGTTGGGAGAGCGTTAGACTGAAGATCTAAAGGTCCCTGGTTCAATCCCGGGTTTCGGCAATAAAGTTAATTTTTTTAAATCTAATTTATTTTTAATATTTGTGTTTTGAGTTAAAATTGTTTGGAAACCCTCACAGCAAACGGTTTGTCTAAATTTTTTTTTTTCAATTTTCTGCTAAATAAGTAAGAGAAAAAGCTGGCGTTTTAAATTTACAGTCGGTGCTGTTATCTGGCGATGAAGTTAATAATTAGTATTTCTAATTCTTCAGAAACCAACCGCATAAAGTTAACAATTTGCATTGATAAAACCGCAAAACTTCAGATTTAACCCGCAAGTAAAATAACACTACTGGGCGGATTTAGAAGAATACCCAATTATGTCCTGATTGTTTTATTGTCAAAATGTCAATTCAGAAAATGTTTTCAACTATTTTTTTCCGTTCTCATTTTTCTTTTCCCTTATAAAATATAGGTAAACAAACCTATTTTTTATTTTTTACCCATTTTCAAGTTTTTGCATTACCCTAAATTGTTTTCTAATTAAAACTGAGTTCTTTCCCGATCGAATTTCCCATAAGGAATTTCGATGAGGGCTTGCAGTGGATTAATAATATACGTAACAGATTGACTTAATTTTATCGGAAAAATAAACAGAAATTTAGATGGAGCATAACATTGAATTTTATCTCTTTTTTGGATGGATAGTCGATGCCAATCAACCCCTAACTTTACAAGCAATGACAAAGAAAGGCAGCTAAAGAGATAAGCGTAGTGAGTTTTCCAAACATGGAGGATTAGAAGCCAAATAGTAATGAAGATGATGGGAATCTCTTTGTTGGTCGTGTTTTGTCGCGTTTCTCCTGGCAACTCTCGCCTCAGCGTTGCTCGGCAACATTAGCCGATGTAAGCGAGAACTCAACTGATTGAAGAGTGAACCGAGCGCCATTACAAATGTCAAATTGTTTACGGGATGTGTGCAATACGAAGGAGGAGTCTTAAAACATAGGTGATGATCAGATCACGGCAACTCGAAGACGTAATCGACATCAATCTAAGATTCGCTTTTATTTTTAGTATTGAAAAGTTCGACAACTGCGAAATTCGTTTTCAAACTTTCTTTTCTCATCAAAATTGTAAATTTGCACCCGACGAGAACAAGGCGTGGTGACGTTCGACATCGAATTCTCACTCACACGCGGACTTCCCTTTGTTAGAGCCCACTCCACTCGATGTTAGATTGCCATAGCAACTCTTTCTATTTCCGTAACGAGTACAGCCAATTTCAACCCTCTTTTACTTATTCATTTTCTTTTTTTAAACAAAATTTCACAAGTAGTGTTTACTAAATAAATAATGTTGGTTAAAATGGAGGAAATGTCCACGTAAACGGAAGTGGACGCCCCGAAGTAGTTCGAGCACTCACGGCCCGGGAACTGAGGCGCATTCTAAGAAGCGCAGGCGGCGGACTTGAGATTATTATCGCCCTTGGCCAACGCCGTATCCTGGAAACTGAAATGAATCCATCGCGAACGTACACTTTTCATATGAATATTAAAATATTTCGCTTAGGATCCGACTTCGCCGTGTCTACTGGAATGTTGTTTTACTAATTTCTTAATGGTCTACATGCACATTTATTGTGTTTTGTATGTCGTGTAATTTACAATTTTATCATCGATAAAAACACGATCAAAGTTCACCAAACCGATTTTTAAAACGTACTAAAGTCTATTTGTTAAGTGATTATTATTCTTAATAACCGTACTGCAAGAATCATAGCAATAAATTACGAGAGTTAAAAAAATGCTAAGTGTTTTTTTATTTATTTTAACTTATGTAAGCTGTAGTTATTTGACTAAGTTAATGCTGTATCGGATTCGAAACTATTGTTTAGGTGTTAATATCTGCTCGTCATCCAACTTTTATTAAATTCTATCCTCGTTAAATGAATGGAACTAGTAAAATATCTTCGACTGCGATAAATACTTGTATAAGGAAAAATCGCGCTGTTGTTTTGCAAAATTTCAACAAAAGTTTCTAAGATTTCGCTCAAAATGACCGTCGATCTTTAAAAGTTTGTATTTTTGTGTATTTTTTTTTTTTTTTTTTTAATTTTAAATTTTTTTTTTATAGAAAATAAATGTAAATAAAACATATTTGGTTTTTGTTGATAAGTTGGGATTATTAATTTTTTAATTTTTCATATCACTTTTTAATATTTTCGATTTTTTTTTTCTTATTAATTTGATTTTTTTTACCACGAATTGAATTCGATCATCGACGAAAATCTAGAAAATCAAAATTAAAAAAAAAAAAATTGATAACAGAAAATTGCAAAATTTTTATTATTTGTATTTTTATTTACAAAAAATTCGAAATTATAATACATAAAGTAAATAAAAAAAAATTAAATTACCATCGATGGCTTTTTCCACAGCATTCTTCGGCTTCATTTTTTGACAGCTCATTTTTTTTTTCTTCTTTTCCTTCCTTGACACTTTAAAGGCTTTTGATTGGAAATATGGACGAAGGGAAGCGGCCCCTAGACATGCCAGGCCGAGCGGAGGAGGTGCGGCTCTTCAAGGAACCGGAAGGTCCTCTTTCGGACTTTTGAATCGAGGGTTTTATCGACAGTAAACAAACGGTCTCATCACGAAAACAAATGGCGGAAGCTGATTTGGAAAGGAAACTTGTGGGCGAAACGTTGAAATGACCGTAATTAAGTAATCCAGATTAAAGACGAGACAAATTGGGATATGTTTCACACATCGAGTGGACGGGTACTTTATTGTACTCGCTCGGTATTACTTCGATCTACCGTGACCAGTGAGGAATAAAGAGATTTATGAGGCATAATTTAGATGCGTGGCGTTTCTTGTATTAATAACACGACGGCTTTTTTCTCCATAACGGGCGACAGGAACAACAGCTTGAGTGTGTTTTATTAATTGGTGTAGGTTCAAAAGAAAGAGTGGGCCCGAGAGTTTCTTATTTGATAATCGAATTTTCCTATTTTTCATAAATTCCAACCAAAACCGGCGACCGAGTTTCGAGAACCGAGATTGTAATTATCTACGCACCGAAGTGTATTGATAAAATAAGAGAATAAATGTCAAAATTTGTGATAATCGAATACTATTTTTTTCTAACAAATAAAATAAAAATTATATTGATTTTTATTCAATATTCATGGAAAACCCGTGGTTTGCTTGATCATTAATTTTTCCCAGAAGTCTTCGATAAGGAGCAAAGGGTTTTAACTGGCTGTAACTAGACATTATTTCCCGTGTTAACCAATCGAGAAACTGATTTTTTTTTATTATTTTTTTTATTTGCATCGACATGGCTCGCTCGGACTTCGATTTTTCGCTTTCTACTCAACATTTTTTTTTTGCCGCCCTCCAGGACACCGTTCCAGTTCATCCCGCCCCCTTTCGTGAGAGAAGGCGCTCACGTTATTCATGAGGGATCGTCAGAACCCTTCTAAGCTCTGTTCAACGAACAGAAATCGGAATGTACGTTTGGTAACTGAACGAATATAAAAAAAAAACCCAAAATCAATTATATTGCATAATAAAACTTTCCACTACAAAAAGAGCACGAATCAATGATTGTTGATTTCATCTAACCTACTTTATTTCAATTATTTGACCAAAACAAAAAAAAATAAAAATAAATAAAGTATGCGCACATAAAATCTCAAGGCCGATATTTTATTTTAAGAATAAATATGACTAAAGTGGTATTATCTATATCTGTGCCAGTTGTTAATCGATTGATTACTGATAGAATGAAATACGCCCGTTCAAAGAAACAAAGAAAAGTAATAAACATAAACATCTTTTATATGAAATTAATATCGGCACGTATTACAAAAACGTAATTTCCTAGCCGTACAAATCGAGGAAAAAAAAAAAAGATATCCTTTGGAAAAGGGCGCCATCACGCCCAACTCGATCGCCCCTGACAACGCACTACGTCACGCGCGTGTCATTGGCCTTGACGTCATGCGTAAGTGAGCGCGAGCGAGGCCGCTGGTGCTGCTCTGCGCGGATCCAGTACACATCAGAACCGCCAGCAAGCAGAAGGGTTGCATCGACTCGCTCAGCTACCTACTTTCGAAGCTTTACGATTCTCGAAGATTTTTCAACGCCTTGACATGCGCCACACCGCGCTTTCTACCCGTCCTCCAACTTGTACTCGACCGCCCGCACTCGCAGGCGGCTCGCGGTGGCCCTGATCATCGACGCCGAGTAAGTGTCGCTCAGCTGAGCCGCAGCCTACGCGCCGCGCCGCGTCGCGTCGCCCAATCCCGGCGCAACCTTGGTGAAAGCCCGCCGGAGCCAAATCCCCGGTGGAGCATTGGCGGTCGTCAAGAGGGCGCCGAGCACAATCATCGAGAATTTTTTCTAGACATTTTGTCATCGATCTAGTGTCATAGTTTTCAGCGTTAAAACTATTGTATTTTTCTGTCGGTGATCTACTACGGCAGCCATGGATGCAGTCGAAACAGACCCGAACTTTGAGCCTCAGCAGAGGGCTCGTTCTAACACGTGGCCGCTGCCACGGCCGGACAACTATGTGGACAAGGACGAGGACCCCAGTAAGGGCATGCCTGGCCCGGGCCTGGACGGCGTGGGCGCTGTAGGGGCTGGAGTGCTCCCGAAAAAGAACTCGTCACGACGGAATGCGTGGGGAAACATGTCATACGCTGATCTCATCACCCAAGCGATCCAGAGCTCGCCCGAGAAACGACTAACGTTGTCCCAAATCTACGACTGGATGGTCCAGAATGTACCGTACTTCAAGGACAAAGGCGACAGCAACAGTTCGGCTGGTTGGAAGGTAAGAATTCGAGCAATTTTTCTCTCTTTTTCATCGTAATTCCGCTTTTTCGACGTCCGATCCTTCAATTAATTTCAATTCGTGACCCGTTTAATTTAGAAAAAAACTCGAATCGAGAACCCCGTACTCTACTTCCGTCAAACCCTCGTTTTAATTGATCATTTGGCATAGAGGGAAAAAAACTTTATTATACCGCATTTTTCAAATTATTTCAGTTTCCATAGTTTTTGCTTCGGTATTTCGCCGACTGATGTCGCTGCTAACCTATTCTTCGACGCAAAAATCTTCGAATTAAATAGTCAGTTTATAATAAGTCAGCATATTCATAATCGCTTTCTGAATGATAATTTATATTACAATATTAATTAGCACTCGCGTAGGTGTAAAGGAAAGTCTTTACGTATGACGTAGGAAATAGTGCGCAGTAACTTTTTAATTTTTTTTTTACCGTTCATGTGTGGAATATTTTTGGTTGCTAAGAAACGAAACAAACTACTCATTTGGCACTTTTAATTTCATTCGATCGTGGGTTTAGGTCAAACTATTTCAATTTTTTTCCCGTTCCCACATTTGGTCTCTCAGTTGGATTTTGATTTGAAGTTTGCTTTTGAGGTCTGCAGACTTTGAACATAAAACTATCTATCGTTATCTTGTGATCCTCAAGGCCAATGAAACTGTGAGGCAATAACTTGTCACTCGAACCAAAAAAAAATATAAAAAAAAATAAAATAAAAATTTTAAAAAAATAATTGATTTCAATCACTACTTATCACGATGAATCCATAGTTACTAAAACCAAACAGTAAAAAAGACACTAAAAGAAAAATCCAAATAAAAAAAAAAAAGTAGGAAAAAAAAATTCGAGCTTGTTGCATTTTGTTTTACGTCGACTATGCGGGAGAGGAACGAAGAGGCCAAACTGGCATAGGTCCAAACACGCCACGTAGAAGTTGGCCAACTTTTCTTTCCGAGCCGACCCAAAGCGGCCCAACCTGGATTCAAAGCTTCTTGTCCAACCAAGTTTTTATTTTTTTTTTTACAAAAAATTTGTTTTTTAAAATAATTTAAATTTTATTTTATTTCTCTGTTTTACGTGAGAATATTCGCAATGAATAACAAATTATTTTTGTCACCAGGAAGGGAAAAGTTGACGTTTGATATTTAATTTTTATCATTTCGTATTCATTTATTTTATTTATCACGTAAATATATAGTTAAAATTGTTATTTAAATACGCATATTTTCTGTAACTTTCCAAAACAATTATTTTTCGAGATACACTGACGTATCACGGATTTTAAAATTTTTCCTTTTACAATTCTATAACCCGGAAATCAGTTGCGAATGAAATGTTGGATTTTTATTTTATGCTTTTTACACATTTATTTGGCAGCCACACGAAATTCGAAGTGTTTTTAAAAAAATAAAATTAGTGAAATTAGTAAAATACGAAATTCGAACCCTTTATTTCATCGGCCTTAATTTATAATTATTTTACTCGCGTAAAAAAACTTAAGAAATTCAAAATTACATAAAATTCGGAAGACATAAATAAAAAACTTTAAAAAATAAACATTTCATTCAATCACACCTGCATTTTTCTTTCGTGACACACAAACGCTGTAAATTCATTATTGTCAATACAGGAAAAAAGGAAAATGAAGTCTTTTTTTTGCGTATGGGAGAGTTGAGTTGGGGGATGAAAATACGAGGAGTTAGTCACAAACTAAATTCGGGGGTGTATTTTATTTTTGGGTTTAACCCTCATCTCGAGCACGTGCTGCACTGCGATTTATTCCTGGTAAGTATGGGAGACATGAGAGAGAGAGGGGGAGAAAAAGGTTTTTTGAAAAAGAGGGGGGGAATAGTTGAGTCTGTCTTTTTCGTAGTGGCGCTGTGTGGATTTCCTTCCACCTGCTGAGATGCTTTCGTAATTAAAAACCTATATCGACGAAACAAGGAGAAACGCATGATGAAATATTAGAAATGAGCTCAGCCAGGGAGGCTGGTCGGTATGGCAACCGTAATCAAGGGAAGGTGTTACTCACATTAAACGAGGGTCAATTTACGCGTGCGTGCGACTGCGTTCAAGAATCGACGTGGGGGTTTAGTTAAGAGTCGACTCGGAGACGATGGATGCAGAATTTTTTGAAAAAAATTAAATTAATTTATTTAATAGAAATAATTGTATAATTAGTCGGAAATTGGCTTTTCAAGCGTCATTTTTTTTTGTTGCGAATGTTACGTCAACGATGGCTACATTCGAAGGAAATATTAATTTTATTGTATAAAATTTAATAATTTTTAGAGGGTTGCAATGAGTGACGAGCTAAAACATACAAAAGCCGATTTTTAGATGTTGCAAAATGTGCATTTTATGTCTTGTGCAAAGTAAATAAATAAAAGAAAATTACCAAATTTTGAAATTAACGATTCAAGATTTACGTCTTGTTTGTTACTTTTTGTTATTTGTGAAAAAAAAATAATCGATCATCAATTCGATTCTGGAAAAAAAATCTTTGCAAGCGTGCAATATTTTTTTGTGCAAATAGTGCAATATTTTTTCGTTGTGTGTATATTTTTTAAAATTATTTCTAAAAATAGACCCACAACGCACCCTTCATGTGGGAGGGTTCTTTTGACCTTGCTTTGTTCGAGATTTCACGGCCTCAAACATATTCCTGGGTTAAAAGCTGAAGAAAAAAATATATTCAAAACGTAAATTCCAGCTATAGGAAATTCGAATGCATGACGCATGCGCACATTAATGAGAATTTGATCAAGTCACGCATCTCTCGACTGGACTTTCGCTCGACCTCACGGACCCTAAGTTAGTGCAGGAATCCGAGAGAAATTACAAGTTGAAAACATAAAACTTTTACTATTTTCGAGATATGGCGGTAAACAGACGAGTAAAAAAAAGATTTCAGTCCGAGATTTGAAAAGAAGGAATCGGGAGGGGGACATAAGTAGGAACGAAGAAAAGGGGTATTCGAAAAATTCACCCACATAAAACCCCTTTCATTTGCCTTAGATTTTCCCATAAAACAAATTTAAAATCTTTTTTAATCTTACACTTTTTAAATAATAAAAAGTGAATTGAACTTTTAGCGTATTTTGTCCTGAATTACTGTAAAACGAGACTAAATATTTAAAAAAAATTTAGTGGGGTACAGTTTCACGTGTTTTCGAGGCCACGTGGTACGAGGAAGTGGCGTCTACGAGACAAGGTCGAAGTAATTCGGAGGGAAAATGAAATAATTTAATGAATTAAAAGAGAATGAAGTATTCAAATGGAGTGCAAAGGTGAGAAAATTGTAAGGGAGATGAAGGTGGTTCCGCGAGGAAAAAGGGGGAAATGTCGAGGGAATTGGTGATTAATGAAGGCAAGACGCGAATGGAAGGGTTGAAGGCTTTAGTTTTGATAGGAATTGGATTAAATTTTATTCTTTAGATATAATCTCATGTTAGCTAAGATTAAAAAAAAATTTTTTTCCAAAATAATAATTTTATAATTACGATTTCGACATTGTTTAGGGTTCTCACGTGTAATACGACTCTCATGGCACACATTAGAAGATTACATACTTGTGGTATGTGGGAAGAAATATTTTTGTATAAAAAATTATTACAAGTTTAATTTCTGCCCTTTTGCAATTCGGACACACTTGTTGCTCGTTCATCGTTGCCCTTGCGATATTTCTATGGGGAAAAAAATAAAATTCCACAGCTTTAAATTCAATAGTAAATTAATTGCTAATCAGGCAATAAACTCAGCTGATAAAGGAAATCTGATTCTTGTGAAATTTTAATAAATTTTTTTTTTAAATTTTAAAATGAAATAAAAGAAAATTATTTCGAAATTTCATTCGTTATAAAATCTTTAAAAAACTCAAAATAAAAAAAATTTTGAAATTATGTTGTAAAATTACTAATTTTCTTCTATTTCCTCATTATACTTGTTTATTTGTATTCCAAAACGCTTTATTCTAGTCCTTGACATAGGATCTCGAAATTAGTTGACGTCAGTTTATTATAATAATATTATTTTAGAATTAAATTGAAAATTTTTTGATGCAAAACACACGTTAACAAGTAAGGGAAGTTCAAATGGAGCAAAGTGCGCGCCCAATTAAGGCCAATGATGTCATTGCGGAAGCCACTTACCGGAAGTAAGATTAGCCAGGAGCAAAGCAAGACGCTTATCAGTGGACTGACACTCGCGTTACCACTTTTGATCGCTTTTTTCGAGCCACTTGTCAATCAACAGCGTTATTAAAGAAAATTTGCGTGCGGTTTATATTTATGTGAAGAAAAAATAGAGGATATGCAAAATCGTACGCTCTATCATGCGATAGGATAATCTCAAGGTTGTCAGGAGGTCGAGGTCACGATTCCCTGGGGCCGTAAACTGCTGGAACCAAAACGAGAGTATCGTGATGCAATCGAATACACCGCCATCACTCACTTGGACTTTGCTTTAATCTCCCGATTATGATTTATTTTATCTCTTTTACGATAGCAGAAGAACAGAATTTACTTATTTGCAAAATGAAAAATAAATTGGAATTAAGATTATTTTGCCAATTTATTCACGTTAAAGATCATTTTTCGTGACGTAATCTAATGAAGAAAACGTTTTTATTGATTTTTTTTTTATTATTTAAAGGACTGGGGTCTTAAAGGATTACTCGAATGTGTTTTTTGTTTTATTTTTTTTTTGATTCATAATTACATTAAAAATGGAATTGAAAACGCAAGTTAAAGAATAAAATGTGACGTTGAAATTTAAAAAAGAAAATTAGACAATGTCATTCTGTGAAGGGATTATGTAAATTTTCACTCATCAATCGAAATATTCGGAACAAATTGATGCGACCTTAACACAGTTTGCTTTTTCCTCGTTTTTTATCAATTATTCTTCGGTGAAAACTGACAGTGAAACTTAAACTTGCACCTGTTGGCACCATATGCCGGAGAAGATAGTGGCTATTGTTAAAAGCTAATTGTATCTCAATTTAAATTGTTAAACGACTGTCATAAAATTTTTTTAAAAAATCGATCTTATAAAATTTATAACTTTGCTACTTTTTCTCAATGTTTATTACTCTCGACGTAAATTATGCATAAATTTATCGAAGTAAACTGAAAGCTCAAATATTGACATTTGCAATTGCGTGTTGATAATCATAATTTTTGGTTTTTGCGGGCATTGTGAGTGACCAAGCAACCACTTGGAATAACAGTTGAGGTTAGTGTGAAGGTTTTTTTTTTTTTCAAATAGCACAAGGTTTTATTGGCAGATTAAACGAATTTTACTTTACTAATTAATCTTATTAAAAGTTTATCAACTTGGAAGACGCTAATAAACTTGTTTTAATCCTGTCAAGGAACAAGAAAACGGTGTAAATGTAGCTAAAGCTGCGTTAACGGAGTGGAGAAACGAGGGCAATACTGCTATTGGCCTAAAAGTAATGCCTGTCTAATTCTCTCACCAGTTGGCGTTTTGAAATTAGGAAGCTGCTATATTTAACGAAAAATGAATAAAATAAAAGTCGTAGCAAGCCCGGAACTGCCCTAGGGTGCTCAAGCGGTCACTGGTCAGCTGGGGATGGACATGGACTAAAGAGCAGGCCACCAGCGGTCACGCTTTCTTGAGGAATAGTCAAGTTCAGCATTAACTCATGATCACTGATACACCACCGTGTGGTGCTTCGGGTTGAAAGTTCCTTAAATTTTGCATAAGTTTAATGGTCAGTGCAACCATCAAGATTTTTCTAAACTCACGTGGAGTTGGAGTTAAAAATAAAATTATTATCATTATTTATTTTTATTATCATTTAAATAAAATTACCTAAAAAGTATTCGCACTGAATTTGGATTCAAGGATCGGGCATGTCAAGGTGAAGAAAAAAAATATGATGTCCGAATCGGCCTTGACGTACAACTTTAACTTATTTTATTCAATAGCATTTCACATGCGTTGTTAATAGAAGATTTTGTGCCACTTTTACAATAAAATGTCGCCATAAAAAAATTCATTCATTTGTTTCTTCAAATTGAAACGGTGTGAACGCAACAATTTTATAATTCGTACAGAAATGTAATTTTACGGGTGTTAATTGCCTAAACGTGAGATTTACACTCGTTGTGGTTATTACGAAGCTCTTGAAACAAGTGTTGGGTGGGCGAATTGCACCTGTGCTAATTCCAATCCAGACTCGGTTGCTCATGAAAATGAATTTAAAAAGAAAAAAATTATTGTTATTATCTTTCACTCCAAAAATAAAATCTATTTCTATTTGTTATAAATAAAAGAAATCATCCAAATCGAAGTGATTGCACAACTTTTTATTATTCCTCGTAATTTTAAAATGTATATTTTATTCATTAAAATATTTTATTAATACACACATGTACTCTTTGCGCGTGCTAATTTATTTATCAACTGCTCTGCCAATGGCATTGAATTCATTGAAATGCGTTAATAAATATACAGAAACGCATGCATTCCGTGATCTTTGCCATTATATACCCGGCTCAGTGGGATCTTATTGCAAGTTTTGCTCCGTTGGACATTTTTCAATGGCTTGTGGATGTGTCGACCTTGAGCTAAAGATAATCTATATGCGTTTTTTTTTTCTTTCTTCAATTTCGTAGCGCTATATTTCCTTTTCATGCGTATAGTTAGATTTTAACAGCTCTACAGGTGTATCAACGACCGAATATTGTCAACAGGTGCGAGTTTTGTTCCACGCTCACAAGGTGTCGGCATGCAAAAAGAAATTAAAATTTTGAGATAAAGTTTCGCGTGCGTAAAAACCGGAGATAAAGATTGATGAAATGAAGGAATAACAATGGAAAAATGACAGATAATTACGTGATTAAGTGATGAATTTTATTATTATTATTATTATTAGCAATTTCTTTATTTTTTAATTTTTTTTACATTTTATTTAATCCAACGCTTCGCTGCTTTATACCGTCAATTGATTTTCGGTGTGACATGAAAGTATGTGTCAACTTCCTTCAGTATTCATTGTTCTGACCAGTCGAAATAAGTATACCTAAGAAAATTTGCTGCTTTTTATTATCATGAACTGTATGGAAAATTTTACAATTTTTTTTTCAAGGAAAATTTTGGAGGGAAAAAATTTATATTGTTCTATTCAAAATTAATGACTTTGAAACATCTGAATTAATTTCCTGCGTATATAAGTAATTACAGGGGTGTTTCGGAATTTTCACTTCTTCGTTTACCACATTATAAATCAAATGTAATAGGATGCGCAGTTCGGTATCGAGTATTGAATAACTCATGTAAAAAACGAATACAAAATATTATGAAAGATAAAATTTATAAGGAAAATAAAAGTTGTTTATTTTAGGATAAAATCGCGTGTTCGATAGACCGAATACATTGATATTTGGCTTTTATTTATTTTAGTATCTTAAGAAACAAATCATACTAATAATTAATAATTGTAACGAACAAAAGATTCAACGAAACGAGTCATTTAAAGCGAATTAAAATGATACTTGAAATTCACTTAAACCTCTAAAATTTTGTGGGCAGTAACTATACGCACAATTTTCTGCACCCCATAAATTTCAGGTCCCCGACGTAACCAGAAGTGCCATTTAAACGCGTTTCAAATTGCAGCAAAGTGCGTAAAGCACTAGTTGTGACCGGTCAAAGTCAATATTTAGATACATCGCTTACGACAAATTGTTCGGACCAAATTGAAATGGAAAAAAAAATTGCGGAATAATAAATAAATAAATATTAAAATAAACGCGTACGAGAATACTAAAGGAGCATTTTTCCCCCTTTTTCTTACAAACTTAAGGGTAATAAAGTCCTTCCACCTCATTCTTAAGCCCTCAAGTCCGACGAGTATTGCGGAGAAGCACGTCGCCGTCTCTATTTTATTTTCCTATGAGGGCTCAGTTCCTATAGCAACTGATCTCAGGTTGGCAGATGTAATGTGCAACGTAGGTGAGGCAGATTTCAGAGCATGGACGACTTGTAACCATGACAATTGCACACACACACACACACATACTCAAAGATTGAGGTGGAGGGAGAGCACTTTTTGCTCTTCTCTGCCTATTCCCGTGCCCTTGAGATTACTTATAATGGACTGTTAATGGTCGCCTGATCCTCTTGATTGGTTTTCACATTGTCTTAAGAGATCAAAGGGTAAAATAAATGGTGTGAGGGGAATGGAAATGAGTTCTTGCCGAAAGTGAAGTATGTCAACGAGCCAATAATTCACCTGACGTCCTTTAGCGCTTCCTGGGATATGTGTGTGTGTGTGAATCGTCCGGGTCTCCCCCCCCCCCCCTACTCCCCACAAGGCACAGCTAACCCTCGTCTCAATGCAGACAATGTCTAGACCGCAGAATTGTAAAGATGATAGGAGATGGAAAAATGGAACTCCCTCCCCTTCTTCCTTTTTTCTTTTCCCACCCACAAATCCCGACGGCCTTGAGATCAAAGGGGTAAAAAGAGGGCAGAGTAATTAAAAGGAAAAAGGGGTGGGTTGTAGAAAAAGCCCCCTTTTTTACACCGTGAAAATGGGGGGTGGGGGAATGTAGGGGGGTTTCTTAGATACAAGACTGGGAAGGGGGTTAGTGAGAATAAGGGGGTTAACCCTTTTTTCTTTGGTGAGTTTCGCCTGGGTGTGAAGAAGTTAAGGGAGTTTTGGAACAAAGTTGTCTATTTATAGAAAGTGGGGCTTCGGGGGAATATCTCAGCCTGTCTCGTAAAAAGAAAGTTAATGGTCCTGTCTTATGCAAGATGTCGTTTTGTGGAATTAAAAAAATAATTTTAGCGCATTGGTCAAGATGTTATTTCGGTTAAGTTTATTTTATTTTAATTTGTTCAATTTTTTTTTTAAAACTGGGAATTTCGCGGTTTAATACAGCGATAACTATAAACCTGAAATTAGCTTATTAATTTAAGGTTAAATTGTGCGGTCGATGGTTAAAAGGTGAAAATGTCGATCGGTTTGATTTAAATTTAAGTTCGCAGCTGTTAATTGGTAGAATACTTTAGTATGGAAGACGAGGTAAATATTGGCGGTTTAGTGTGATATGAGGAAATGTGCAAAGCTATGAAAAACCAGTAGAGACAGACAAAGTACAGTTTGGTATTTCGAGTGTCGCAAAAGCGAATCACTGTGACTAGATCATTCGAGATGGCTTTTGAAGGTGAAGTTGTCGAAGATTTAATTATGGAAGAAATGTATATGGCAAGAATAATGTGGAAACCTTATGCACAAATTTAAGATTAATATGTAAGAATCTATTTTTGAATAGTTTTAAAAGCAATGAGTTTATACAAAGCGCAGCACTTAAAGGGATACGGAATGAAACCCAGTAAATTTCATTTAAGAATTCTGACATAATTTTTTTTTCTTTTAACAAACTAAAATAAAAATAAAATTAAAAAACGTTTACGATAAATGCTGAAATCTGAATTCTAATACTACGTTTACATTCAGCGGAATATTATAGGTGTTGAATAATATTATAGGGTCCGGGCACTTGAAGTATTTCGAGTGAGCACTCGAAATATTTGTACTGCACATGCGCCAACAAGAAATTTTAGCCACTTGACTGAAATATTTCTTCATTTTGCTACGCATGTAAACTTGAGCAAGTATCGAATTGTATGAAACATTTCGGCACTCGAAATATTTCCTGCATGTAAACGTAGTACAAGAAAAGTTTTTTTCACGATTGGTTTGAAGCGATTTGAAGTGGTTGTGATGGCACTTCCGATTGGATTAGCGATTAGAAATTTTGTAGTTGGTGCTCACAAAATTTCAGATCCCTTCCCAATTCCGGATTACCCTCACCAACCCCTTTAAATAGCAACGATTCTTAAAATAAACAAAGCTGAACTTCGATCAGAAATTCAATTTTAAAAAACTGATAATTTCTAAAATTAATCATTTCAATATCATATTTTAGATAAAAAAAATAACACAAAGAGAAACATAATCTAAGGGCAAATACTGAAGGTTTCGTTGAACCCAAGACCTGCTTTTATATCTATATATAAAAAAAAATCTAGTGACAATTTTCGAGGTGAAAAAGGGGTTAAGTCCAAATATGGATTCCATTTATATGGTAAGAGTTATCACTTGTAACACAGTTGCCATCATCGTGATGTGTTTGCAATAAAGTGACGACGCGTGTTGGGTCAACGCTGAAGAGCTGGAAAAGGTCAGGGCCGTATACGAGCAGGCAGTTAAACACGGCCCATTCGGATGCTGAACCAGACGTCACCTTAACGCCACGAAGCAAAGCCACGAGTCGAAAGACTCACAGCAGGACACTCGCAAACCCTCGGCTCTGGCACTTGAGAAATGCAACGCAATGCAAATGTATCTGCAAATCCTTCACCGCCACTCATCTTCATTGCCGCAACACGTTGCCTACTTGTTGGGTAATAGCGATACCTGCACTGACCCTGCAGGGCTCTGAAAGAACTGCCGCCACACCAGAATTAAATTGCAAGGTCTTTCACCTGGCCACTGCCTGCGTGGAGTATAACTCAGTTGTTTTTTGCGAGGAATGTATTTGAAATTCATTAGGGCCTGCGACTTACGCATCGAGAATTATTAACATGTGTTTCGTTTTATTACTCGGATTTTTTTTTTTGCATCGCGGATCGGTCACGAATGAGGTGGCCAATGGTTTCTGAATTTTGTTTACATGCTTGACTTTGTAAAACGTCAATGCTAATTTCTCCCTAAATTCGATCTAAACGTGCGTTTTTAGAAAGAGCAAAGTTTGCCTCATTATCTCGCCGCCAGGCGGATAATGCGAGAGGCACATTGGGGTTAGAACAGGTTCAAGTGATGTGCGCTAATGTCGTGGCATCGGTGGCGGCTGATGTGTTCAAATATTTAGTGATGCCGAAGCGTTTTCCTCCAGTTTCTTAAAAGACACCTGACAGGTGGAAAAAGAGCTTTAGTGCTGCTCTTGGCTCTTTTTATTCTCTCCCTTCCCCCTTCGTTTCTTTAACCCTTTATATTTGTGGCTGGAAAAAAACGTTGCAATAACGTGAGGCGACCGACTCGTTAGCGTCGATGGTGATGCGTTACAACGAATGATGTGGTGGACGGTCGTCGAGTATCCGAAAGTCGTAAAGAAATTGTATAAATGATGAATTTGAAAGGTGAAAAATTTTTCTTTCCAGACCCCAAAAAAACCCCTTTTTTGCATCGATTTTTTATGTCTGTGTGTTGCTATTGGCAACGCAAAGTTATCATTTTCTGGGCAAACTCGGTAAGCTCCGCTGTCATAGATTTCTCAGCAGAGCGACAACGTTCGCCACTTAAGAGAAAAACAAGGGAATTGACGGGGCGGCAAGAGTTTAGAGGAATTATTCTAGTAAACGATTTATGTTTTTTATTTTTTTTTATGTGTTTTTCAAAAAAATATAAACTTTTCTAGTATTTGTTAAAAAAATATTCGCAAATTTATTTTATTTTTTAAAGTGTTTTATCAAAGTGTTGGATTGAAACAAGGTATAAACGAAGGCCGTGTATGTTGGCTCACTTCACTTCTCCGACACCTGTTGCCCCACTCGACTGCGCAGGTAACGACCAACAAATCGATTCCATCCACATAAGCACCTTAAAGAGCGCCGGTCATAAACTCGAAACGCGCGCGTAAGGTCAAGGTCGAAGGAACATGGTGACTTGCTAATATCAATGTCACGTGGTTTTTTTAATTTTAAGAAAAATAAAAAAAATAATGAATTTTAATACCCACATTTACACACAAGAAAATAAATAAATTAAAAACGAATGGTCAACTAAGTCGTTCGGTAGGTGGAGCTGCGAAATAAAACGTGCCAAGAAAAAAAAAAGATAAAATGATGTAATGTATCAATTTTAACCACTCCCAAAGATTTAATTGTAAAAAAAAAAAGATTTTAATTTGTGTTGATTGGTTTTCGAACTAAAACACTTCAAAGTACACCTAGCGTGGTATTTGCCGCAAGGGATGATGGGTATAAAAAATGTAAAGAAATAAAAAGCGAAATGTGTAATTTAATGGTAGCTAAGTTCGTTAAACTCGTGGCCGGGAATTTGATAATTTTTAAATCTCCATTTGATTTTTCCTAGTTTTTTTTTTTATTTTTGCCAAAAAGTTTTTTTTAACCCTCCTCTGATAAATGGAAATAAAGGGTTGTTAAACGAATCAACGAGCAATCGAATGCGAGGACCGCGAGTAACGAGCGACTGATAAATGCGTTGGCATTTGGCGGGGTTAAAGTTCGTTCACAACTTCGACCTCAATTAGCCTCAATTACAGCAACTGAAAAATGCCAGTATAAAACTGGATCGTGAAGTATTCGGTTTCAAAGATCACTTTTCCAGCTCGCATTCCTTATCAGTGAGAGCGCCAACTTTTATTTTATTATCATTTTTTACATTTTATTCGATTTTTAAATTGAGATTTTTTCGCTCGCAACGACCTTGCCTGACCAATTTAGCCCCGTTGATAGTGAAGAGAGTCGCTACTGTACACTGGGGCCATTAATGTCAACGACGCGATAATTCAAAAGATCGAGCACGTGAGGGCTAAGGTGACACGCGCCGAAGCCCACGGGGGAATGAGTGGGTGTGGACGGGGAGGGGCCCTGCTAGCCTAAGCCCCCGATTCATCACCCGAGACCAGAGTCCAATCCCGTACCCGCGCTTACCCATAAATCCCGACGCATCTGCTGAAACCTTCAAGCTCAAAATGAGGAAAATGGACCCGAGCAAAGAAGCACGTGCGGTTTGGAGACGCAGAGCGATCAATTAGCGCCAATTACTGGCTAGAAATGTGTTTGTCGAGTGCGTTCCATTTAGAAAATGGCGGAGTTTTTTTTTTAACTTTTTTGTTTACCTCGTTGCTGGGTTCTCGAGAAGTGTTTCCTTCGCCAGTGACCTTTTCCACCTTAATTGGTTTTAATATGAATTATTTGGTGAAAAATAAATCCGTGCGGTTTTTTTTATATTTTATTTTTTATTTATTTATTTTTTAAGACAAGTGGGGCGGGTTTGGTCTTAAATGGCTTCGGTGATTGATAAATCTATCAGTCAGTAAGCGATTTTTTTTATACGAATTTATATTAAAATTACTTAATGAAAAATCTCACTAAAATTAATTAATAGAAAACTTGGCTCGATTTCAATCGGAAATAACATTAACCTTCGAACGGAATCTGCGCTAATGAATTAAAATAAAATTTTATTTGCGCAAAATATTATCGGAAAATCCTTTCAAATCACTCGTCAATTAAGTTATTTCTTCCTCTTACTTGGAAGAAGTGCACACACACACATA